>JAQMYF010040431.1:0-11250 GCA_030014195.1 Neosilurus mollespiculum
AGGAAGTGGCTGAGGAAAGGGACATCTGGGAGTCACTGCTTAGGCTGCTGCCCCCGCGACCCGACCCCGGAACAAGCCGAAGAAGATGAATGAATGAATTAGAAATATTACTCATTAACTCATCTGCTGAACCATTTCATTCTATTAGGGTAGCTTCACCACATTGGGCGAAGGTGGGGTACACACTAAACAGCTTGCCAGACCATCACAGGGCAACACACACAAAACCATTCACACCCACATTCACACCTAGGGGCAATTTGGAACTGCCAGTTAGCCTACTGTACATGTTTTTGGACTGTGGGAGGAAATATTCAACAGTGCTCTGAGGCGAATATTCTGAAGCACATGATCTAACTGGGTCACATGATCTATTTCTTTATATGAAATGTGCAGTTAAGATTCATGGAATTGTGTATTTGATACAAAGCTGAAGATGTGATTAATTTTGAATTGTTGTGATTTATTTAAAAAATTAAAAGTGTAAAGGGATGTGTGAAAGCTATTTGCTCTACATCATTGTAGATTTGAGTCAGTAACAGAAAGGAGGTAATCTTAAAAGACTATCAGTGAGTTGCTTAGATTACACCTTCGAGAGTGGATTATAAGCACAGTTATGAGTTAAACCATTTAGGCAATCACACGAATATTGTGTGAAAATTAACTGCAGTGCATATGGGACCTGGGTAACATTTTCATGCCATGTATATATTTAAATTTAGTTTTTATTTATTTTTAATGACTAAATGAGGGTGGTCAGAAGTTTATTAGAAAAGTGACGTGCTTTTATTTAGTGGGTTTTTGCTTGATTCCATGTTGCTCACACTGTTTCCTTGTGTCTCTCCATGTATCCTCTATGGGAGGGACTAAGATATGAGTGAGGGCCACAAAGATACAATTTAAAGATTTTGAAATGCACCCATAGTTCTGCACTTGAATTTTCAGTTGCAAGAAGAAAATTTGCTTTTTACTCAAGAAGCAAAAGCAAGCAAACAAGCAAAAAGGCAAAGTTCTCAATTTCACTAGTCGATTTACATTCCTACCCTCACCTACGGTCACAATCTTTGGGTAGTGACCAAAGAAATATATAATATAATATCGCGGATAGAAGCCCATCCTTCGCTGGGTGGCAGGGCTCTCCATCAGAGATAGGGTGAGAAGCTTAGTCATCCGGGAGGAGCTTGCAGTAGTACCACTGCTCCTCCGTATTGAAGAGCTGGAGGAAGTGGCTGGGGAGATTGACATCTGAACCTCACTGCTTAGGCTGCTGCCCCCGTGACCCGACCCCGGATCAAGTTGAAGAATATGATGATGATGATGATGATAAATATACAGGCTTTGTGACAACATTTAAACCATCAGTGAGCGCCAAAAACAGAAAGACCAGAATGTTTTGGGGTTTTTGTTGAACACAATACTACAGACAGATGAGATACATTAACATGTACCATAATGCTGGGATGAAAAGAAAAGGGCAGAAATTGCTTATGATCTGGAGCATACATCCTGAGCATGGTGTGGGCAGTGATGATGATGAGACTGATGACGAGACTGCTGAAAAGCAACTCATCACCTTGTATAACAAAGATCAGGAATGTTTGTCAATGGGCAGTTCCCACATAACCCGATTTAAACTGAGCACAATTTCACCCGCTGAAGGCAAAACAACACAGGATCAAGCGGAAAATGATGACAGATTCAGTAAAGGACTTGCGCAGCATCACCAGGAAACAACCCAGTATCAAGTGATGTATATGTGTTCCAGAACTCATTGACCATACACAGCATGCTTTACAGATGAGATGCCATGCTTAATATTCATGTCCTTTTCAGAATAGAGTTTAAAAGAGCATGCAGAGATGAACCCATTCATAAATGCCTCAAAGACATTGGAAAACCCTCAGACTCTTTGGACTGCTTGTTAATGCCTGGCCATGATTCCACAGTCTCCTGTGCTGTATTCTTTACAACTGTTTTATTGCTTTTTTTAAGCACTGAACTGAAACAGTGGACATGCTCAGAGGTTCATTGAAGAAAAGGAAGATCAAAATGTCATCAGTGTAAACATTTACAAATTAGTTCAAGAACTCATAAAATACTGAAGAACTGTTTTCAAGGCCAAGAGATATGACTCAACTCATAGTGTCTGGATTTCATTATAAAAACACTTTTCTATTCATCATCATTATCATGAATAAGGTTCAGTTACACTGTGCATGCATAATTTTGTTAAATCTTGGCTTCCCTCTCTGGTTTAAGGGCTAAGGAGGACTTGAGTAAGTGTATTCCATTAGACGAGCAGTAGTACCTCTTTAGGAATGAGTTAGCCTGCATCCTAGCAACCAAACAATATCAAGATGTCTCAGTGTCAAAAGGAAATACAGACAACACACATTCACACAGTGTTTTTTTAACCAACATAGTATGATCTAACTTAATTAGGCTACACTCAGGACTATTGGCATTAAAATAAAACAGAATCATTACCCAGGCTATCCAAAGCTATTTCCAGACTACTCAAGGGATCAAAGTCTCTCCAAATGAGTTAAAAATTAGCTTCCTTATATCACTCCACATGTTGCATGGGTTGTTGTTGTTGAAGTGCTCCTCAGTGCATTGTTTATATCTGCGTTTTGCCAGCTGGATTCCCTTTTTCAGTTCTTTCCGGGCCCTACTGTAAGCCAGCCTGTTTCCTGACCTGTAGGCTGCATCCCAGGCTTTAAGCAGGGGCCACATTGTGCCATCTATCCATGTTTTCTGACTGGGAAAAGCTGTGATGGTCTTTGTGGGTAGGACAGCGTCAGTACAGAAATAAACATAGGACAGAACAGCCGACGTGTATTCCTCTAGATCAGCGCCCTGTTTTAACACTTCCCAGTCTGTGTGCTCGAAGCAGTCCTGTAATGCGGAGGAAGGCTCCTCAGTCCAGATCTGCACGGTTCTGGTGGTGGGTTTTGTCCTGCAGATCAGAGGTTTATAAGTCGTGATCAGCTTCAGTGTGATGTGATCTGACATGCCCAGGTGAGGAGTTGCAAACATGTTGTATGCTTCCGGAATGTTACAAAAAACCTGATCTAGTATGTCATTGTCTCTGGTCAGAAAGGCAATGAATCTGTGGAATTTGGGGAGCACTGATTTCAGTTCTACATGGTAAAAGTCCCCAGCCACGATCACAACCGCTTCTGGATTAGCGTTCATCTGCATGCTAATCAGACAATGCAGCTCCTCCAGTGCTAACTTAGCATTAGCTTTTGATGGTAAGTAAGCCACTGTGATTATAACAAAGCCGAGTTCCCTAACCAATTTGAACGGTCTGCACTTCACTGCCAGATTTTCCAGATCTGGGGAGCAGAATGTAACGATAATGTTGGTAGCAGTACACCACGAGTTATGAATGTAAAGCACCAAACCTCTGCCTTTGTTTTTGCCTGAAGCTGCAGTCCTGTTGGCCCAGAACAGCTTTGGAGGTGCATAAAGTCCCGAATTTTTCCCCAGCTCCAAGAGCCTTTCTGTACTGAGTTATAGTTTCAAGTCCTTGAATTAAGAGTGAAAACACAAACAAAAACACAAAAAGAAAGGGAAAAAGCTGAGAGCTCCAAGCCGCTGCATGCGCACGCCCCGCCATCTTGGAAAATAATAATAAAGGAAGAAAAAGAATTGGACTACTGAGTTCATGCACAAAGTTTGTAAACAAGTGGCAAGGTTTATTATTTTTTATTATACACGCTAAAGCATGCGGTTAAAAGTATACTCACATCAGAGATCTTTGCAAAAAATTCATCTTGCCAGGTGACAGAAAAGGATAATGACAGCTCTTCAGGTATGTCCTGATGCATAGCTGACCAGAACAGTATGTAGGCTGCCAAGTAGATGAGCTGCTGTTTCTGCTGTTTCCATCTTATAATAGTACAGTATGAGTAGATCTTATGAGTTGTGATGCCCATATTTGGTTTACACGCTTGTGTTGCGCAATAACAAATGTATGTGGCTCCTTTGCACATGTTGCAGTCTTGCATATATTACAATAAATATAATCCATAAATTCAATGTATCACATCTAGTGAGCATCAATTCAGGTCCAGTTTTAATTACTGATTTTATAAATAATCTCAAAATCAATTCTGCTGTTTCCGATGTCAATGGAAAAGAAAAAACCCAAAAAACAAACAAACAAACAAAAAAAAACGATCAGCACAAAAGCAATTTCTCCAGAACCGACCTGAACTGAACTAGATATGGACAAGACCATACAATGGACATATATTGCTTGCAGTAAGTAGACATGCATGGATATGCTTTTTCCACCATTCCAGTGGTGAGTCGGTCACAGCAATGAGTTCTGCCTCCATGTGGAGTGACAGATTGTTTCTAACCAAGTCTTTTAGTGATAGTGATAGTCTACTCAGGCAAGAAAAAAAGAAACAGTAAAAATGGCGGTCCTTTGCATTCATGCATACACTGTGCCATCATTTTAGCTGTTGGTTCAGAGCATCACTTTTTGACATTTTGCACAGCAAGGAAAAAATGATCCTGCTATAAATTTCATTTTGTCATATTGCACGTGTTCTCAGTGTTCTTCACCAGTGATATAGGAGCTGTAGCATGTGCAGAATTTAAAATGTCCAGAAGAACTTTCACAAAACTCCACTTGATGCTCAGATCACGAATCATTTTTAATCTCAAGGTTTAGTAAGTGGGCCATTCAGCCTATGGAGTGATGGCTCAACAGCTGCAAGACATTTGTTATACACTGGGTGATCAAAAAAAGTTGGGTACTTTATTATTTTGTTTGAGCACCTTTAGCCTTAATAAAAGCATGTAATCTCCATCTCATTGTGGCTCCAGTTGGTCCGGTCGAGGCTCAGCAACATAATGTGGCAATAAAATGAAGTCAGCTGATGACCTGAATGTACTGAATGAGCAGGTTATCACATAAATGCACTTTTTCTTCCATGATGGCACATATATGTAATGAAAGAGTGGTTCAGGAGAATGAGGAATCATTTTCACATATGTATTGGCACCCCAGAGTCCTGACCTTAACCCTACTGAAAGTCTTTGGCAATTCAAGATGTGGGTGAAAAATGAACCCAACACTAGACGGAAATGTCGTACAGTGATGTTGCTTAAGCTTGTCGAAACACTGTCATGTTGATTATGTGCTGTAATTGAGGATCAAAATGGAACAATAAATATTAGAGTGCAGGACTTTCTTGTGGCCAGGCAGTGTATTTTGTTGTTGGTAATAGGCTGTGGGTCACAGAGGAGAAGTTTCCACTTACTCTCTGTGTAAGAGAGGCTGTCAGATATGATTTGCAGCACAGAAGAGTTCATGTCAAATCTTTAATCGATTGCATCAAGTCGAGTTGAGGTTTATTTTCATCACAGCCAAAAAGAACATTTACTATTAAAATAAGGCTTTATAGCAAACATAGGGTTTAAATCTGCAACTTAATTTTTTTTTTTTTAGTTTCAATGTGCTGCGATGGCCTGGCGAGCTGTCCAGGGTGTACTCTGCCCTCGCCCAGAGTCGGCTGAGATGGGCGCCAGCCTCCCTGCGACCCTAATTAGGATTAAGCGGTTCAGAAAATGACATGACATAACAGTTTCAATGTGCTAATGCTTCTAGAGTAATCCTGAGATAAATGATATTTAAAGTAAGAGTGACAGTGAATAAGTATAATCAATGTGTCAGTGTGCTAAAACAGTACATCAGTATGATAATAAACATGACAATGAACTATGTGAATCATTATTGATTTAGAGGGTCTGTTCAGTAGGGTGGAGGGACTTGGATCTCAGGGTGATGAGAGTAGGGAGGGCAGAACAGTGTTCAGGAGTCTGATAGCCTGGGGTAAGCTGTTACCCAGTCTGGTAGTCCTTGATGCTGCAGAGACTTCTACCAGATGGCAGAGGGGCAAATAGATTGTGGGAGGGATGGGAAGGATTGTTGACTATGCTGGAGGCCTTGCAGAAGCTGCATGTGTGGAAAATGTCCTGAGCAGGGGGTAATAGAAGCATGCTGTTGATACATTCAGCTGCTTGCACTTCTGTGTGATCAGAGTTGTTGCAATTCCTAAAGCAGACAGTGATACAGCTGGTCAAAACACACTCTATGGTTCCCCAGTGTAGCGTGTTGTGGGTGAGTTGAGGGAGGAGGAAGATGCTGCTGGACTCTCATGATCAGGAAGCTGGTGTTGTCTGGTGTTTGCTGATGTTGACCAGGAGAGTTCTTTCAGCTCTTTCTATATGAGGACTCATTTCTATTAAAGCCAATTTCTGCAAGGAATCTTTACCTCAACAGCTCACTGTAAATAAATTTAATAAATGTTTCCCAAAAAGCAAACTGAAAGTGAATCTGGTGCTACATGAAGCACAGAGCCATCTCTGTAGAATTCTGTAGAATATATGTGTGAGATAGTTGTTTGACATGCAAAGTTCACTCACCCACTCATTTGCTGAACCACTTATTCTTATTTGGGTCACAGGGAGGCTGAAGCCTATCTCAGCCGACACTGGGCAAAGGTGGGGTACATCCACAACCCCAATAAAGCCTACCGAATACGGCAACCAACAGAAGGTTAACAAAGGGAGGGGAGTGCGTTAAACAAGTGTGCAGACCCCTTTACTAATACTTTTTAAAGTACCCTTTGTATGCTTAGCACATTATTATTTGATTATTTTATTCCACTTTCCCTTCTATAAATTTATCACACTGCAGATGGTTTCCTGTACTCGGCTCTACTCATGTTATTACGCAGGTAGGATTTAGATCAGGAATTAGACTGGGCCAAAACACTTATCTTCTTCTGAAACCATTCTTTTGTTAACTTGGGTTTATCCTTTGGGTTGTTGTTGTGTTGGAGGATAATTTTTTTCTAAATCTTCAGCTGTCTACCATAAGCCTGCAGGTTTTGTGTGGAATAGATTTGTATTTTTTTTTATCTTTGATTATCTTTAAATTGGCAAGAGCACCAGTGCTAGCTAAAAGAAGCAGACCCAATATCATAAGGTGCCTCCATGTTGTCATATGGGTATAACATCCTTTGGACACTGTGTTTGTGAATTCAGTAACTACCTCAGTCTCAGCATTTAGGTTATAAAACTGAATGTTTGTCTAGGTACACTACCTCATAGCCCAGACGTGAATCATATGAGAGATGGATGTCATATGGAGGGAGTACTATTGAAACAGTACTACAAAATATTCCTGTATGTACTTGCTGGAAGTCTCTTTGCTGCCTCCCTGATATGTTTTAATTTCTTACGCAATTATAAAAAGTTATAATTGATGTTTGATGTTAAATGATAATTGGTGTTGCTGATCTTTCTCTTGCCCTTTTGCTGTATGCACATTGTTTGACACTTGCCTCATATTTTCTTTGCCTCTGATTAATTTTTGCATCTGTTTGCTTGAATTTTAATATGACACTAATCTGCATCTACAGACAGCTCTGTAAGGATTTGAACATTGTCTCAATCTTTGTAATTTTGTTTCTGTACAACAGCACAATGGATTTGAAATGAAGCAGTCAAGATGTGGTTGAAGTGATGACACAGAAGATGTTATTGAAGCAGAGACTTTCAGCTGTAATTTAAGGAGTTTTTACATAAAGTCCCCTATTTCCACAGGCTCAAAAGTAATCGGACAAACTAACAATTATAAAAATAAGCTTTATTTTTCATATTTGGATGCAAATCTTTTGCAGTCTGCCTGAAGTCTGGAGCCCATGGACATCACCGAATGTTGAGTTTCCTCCCTTGTGATGTGTTGCCAGCCCATTACTGTAGTTGCTTTTAGTTGCTGCTTGTTTTGTATTCTGCTCATTTGAGTCGAGTGACTAGGCCATTTAATAACATTTATTTTCTTTGCCTTAAGAGGCTTTTGGGTTTCTTCTGCTGTATGCTCTGGGTCATTATCCATCTGTACTGTCGAAAGCCTTCTCCAAGTCCACAATGCACATGTGGACAGGTTGGACAAACTCCCATGCCCCCTCCAGGATCCTGTAGAGTGTGTAGAGTTGGTCAAGAGTGCTGTGGCAGGGACAAAATCCACATTGCACAATGTGGTATCCCCTTTTTGTGTCATAAAATAATCAAGAAATAGGCCACACCTCTATAAAAACGCTTATTGGGCAACTGTCCAATTACTTTTGAGCCGGTAAAAATTGAGGGACTCTGTATTTCCTGTAATTTGTGACAATTATGAAATGGTTAATGCTTTTTTTCTTAAAATTTGTATGAATTGTATTGAATTAAAGACAGAAACTAAACTCCATCTGCCTGCCTGCTTATCTCGTCCACAGTGTTGAAATGGACTGTTTCAGTATCTCATAAAGTGGCAAGGTTTTGTCCCCAAGAAACAATGTTGGAATCCAGCTCATGTCACACTTGACCCCCTCATCTTCTATAAATTTCATGCCATGCATTCAGAGAAACCCAACCATGGAGTAAAATGAGATCTTAGCCATGGCAAAGGTATTGGTGCCAGATTAGCTGATTTGAGTATTCATTTACACAATTACCTCCGGGAACAATAAAGTATTCTGATTCTGATTCTGATGATTCGATTTGTGTTTGCATGGGTTTTCTCCGGGTACCCCAGTCTCCTCCCATAGTCCAAAGACATTAGGCTAAATGGCTGTTTCAAACTGTCCTTAGGTGTGAATGTGAGTGATTGTGTGTGTGTTGGCACTGCGATAGTCTGGCGAGCTGTTCAGGTTGGATCTCGTCTTCGCCTATTGTTGGATGAGATAGGCTCACAGAGTGAGTGAGGCAGAAATGCCTTGTGAATAAGATAGGTCAGAAAAAAATGGCCAGGCTGCTACAGACCGTCAGGAAACATTACCACAAATAACCACCCTTTACAATATTGTTGCACAGGAAAGCATCGCAGAATGTGCACGACAGACCCTGAGGCAGATGGGCTACAACATCAAGAGACCAGATCTGATTAGACTTTTGTCAGCCAACAACAGGAATCAGAGTTGACAACGAGAAAATGTTCACTGAAATCGGACACTTCCAGTATGGAAAAGTATCGTTTGGTGTTTTTCTTCAACAGCCCATTCGGTTTTTTGCACATTATCAGTTATATATCTGGGCCTGCAGTAATCTCCTGTTCTCAGGAAAACCTGCCCAGCATACTGCACCCAACCCTCCTAACTAATCAAGCAGAATTGTAGGATTATTTCCTGAACTTAAAGTCCATTTTATTACAATCAGACAAAACTCAAATTGCATCTAATTATTTTACTGACATTCATAGAGTATAATATTAAGGCTGCTGAGTGACTAATTAATCTAAATCATCCGCAAACATACATTTTTGCTGTGAATGTATTTTATATACAGCATTCGATATAAACAAATTCTGTTTGTCTGAGACAACCAGCAGGCACGGTGGACAACCTAATATTCATAAAACGTGTGTGTGTGTTTGTGAGTGTGTTTGAGAGAGAGAGAGAGAGAGAGAGAGAGAGAGAGAGAGAGAGAGAGAGATAGAGAGAGAGAGTGGAGCCTGAACTGCAATGTCACTGGTTCTCGGTTATAAGCAAAGCATGGGATGAGAGAAGGAGAAGGAGACTGTAGATAGTAGTATGTTTTATCGAAGCAACAGCCACAGAACTACAAAATTAAATGATTTTATATCAGGTTAAATCCTACCAAATCAATATCAGATTTTTCACCATAAAAAACAGAGCTAAAACTTCTAATCACATATATATATCAGTACCCTTATATAAGTAGGATAAAGTATTTTTGTGAAACAAGGAGTTTTCCATTGTTTTTATTTATTTTATTTTTTTTGGGAAAACATCTCTGCAATAATTTAGAAATATAATGAACAAAATGAACAAAGACCTTATGAGGAGTTCAGTCATAATGTAGTACCTCAATCAAGATATTACAGTAGTTCACTAGATAGAATACAGCAGCAATTACTTCATGAGAGCATGGGGAGCATTTGACCATGGAGTCATTGGGAATTTGACCATCAAAACATAAATATTTCATTCACAGGTCCAACAAGAGTGTTTTCATCTGACTGCTAGATAATTTTAAACTAGAAATGTGATCCTGTCACAGAACACTAGGTGTATCTCCATCAACAGCACACTTAGTATCATCATATTTTTACTAAATTTTATTCTTGTCACATGGAAATCAGGTAACAATCAATCATGTGCTACATCTGACATATCTGACTTTTTACTTGACAGCGTGCATATTTCATATGTCCCCTGTGACCTTAAAGTTAGGTTGTTACAGTGGTGGCTCAGTGGTGAAGGCTCCGGGATAGTGATCCAAAGGTCAGGGATTCTATCCCCAGTACCACCATGCTGCCACTATGGGGCCCCTGTGCAAGGCTCTTAACCCTCAGTTGCTCAGCTGTATAAAAAATTATCAATGTAAATCTCTCTGGATAAAAGCGTCTGCTAGATATATAAATGTTAACAGGCCAAGGTGACCCAGTTTCCATGGGTTAGAAGCCCATGCCACTATGTAATACAAGTATGAATTAGAAAACAGTCTGACAAAAACTGCACCCTCTAAAATGTTAACAGGTTTTTGTGATGAATTGACCTCTGTGACCTTAAAAAATAGGTCAAGGTGACCCAGTTTCGCTAGGCTGGTAGGGCGTGAGGTAAACTAATCCATAAAGAACTGGCACCGCTACAGTGTTAACAAGAAGTGTATCCCCTATGCTTCGCGTGGTATACAATAAGAATTTTAAGACATTCTTTTCTTTGATTAATTATTCCAAATTAAAGTGGTATTTTTACAGCCCTATATAATGTATACCAGTATATTTATGGGAATGGACACCAACATTTTTTGTTTATTCATTGTTTCAGTGCACTCAAAAAACTGGCCTTAATCTGGGAATAAATGCTTCAACTGAAGAATCAGAAACCAGGTTTGTTCATTCATTCATTTGCTAGCCATTTAATCCTACTAGGGTTGCAGTGAGGCTGGAGCCTATCTCAGCCAACTCTGAGTGAAGGCTGGGTACACCCTGAACAGCTCGTCAGTTAATCGCAGGGCCAGCACACACTCACACCTTTAAAATTTCATAAAAAGAACATCATACCAACAGTAAAATATGGTGGCGGTATTGTGATGGTCTGGGGCTGTTTTGCTGATCAGGACCTGGAAGACTTCCTGTGACAAATGGAACCATGAATTCTGCTGTCTACCAAAAAATCCTGAAGGAGAATGTCCAGCCATCTGTTTGTGACCTCAAGC
>JAQMYF010040432.1:0-11246 GCA_030014195.1 Neosilurus mollespiculum
AGAAGCAAAAGGGAAAGTAAAAAGAAGAAAGAGGAGACAAAAACACTATAGATATAAAGCAACGACCCTTCAAACCAGACTATCACAAGACAATAAACTGCTACATTTGTACATAAATACACCATTAAATTTCCTGCAGCTTTTGCAGAAAAATAGAGCTGACATTCATTAAGAGTTTGTTAAATAATAACCAAAACAAAGCAACATATCACAAATGTATCATAACATCCACCAAAGTAACTAATACAGTCACAGAGAGAGAAGAAAGAAAAGGAAAAAAAAAAATATATACACACACACACACACACAAATAAATAAATAAATAAAATAAAATAAAAAAACAAACAAACAAACAAATAAATAAATAAACAAACTTAAATAAATAAATAATAATTTTTAGAAAATTGCAAACAAATAAATAAATAAATACATAGATTTGGGGGAAAAAAATAAATAAATAAAATAAAATAAAATAAAAAAAAAAGACAACGTCGTGACCGTGCCAGCATGCAAAACATGTGGAACAAGTGAGTGATCGGCAACAAGTGACGAGCAAGACCGTGTAACTGCGACCACACCTTTACAGGGCAGCCCATGGACCCGGGCCATTAGCAGAAACCTCGGAGCACGAACCCAAGCCACCTCGCACCGAAGACGACCCCGGGCCTACCCAGAGGGTGGCAGAGGAAAGCCCCAGCCAGAGCCCCCCGCGACCGTGGGGTAGAGACCCCAGCGAGCCAGGACCAGCAGCCGCCGACCCCGCCAGGTCCTGGCCACCCAAGGCAGCTAAAGTAGAGGGTCCAGGGCCCCAAGGCCCCGGAGGCAACCCCCCAGTCAGAGGGCCCGCACCACGCCCAGGAGAACCAGGCCCCCCAGACAACCACCCGGCGCAAGCCAGCACCCACCCCGATGCTCTGGCAGCACAGCCCGGAAACCAGGGCACCTCCGAAAAGTTGTTTGTGTGTTGTTTCTTGTGTTTTGATTTTTACCAAAAATTTTAAAATCTAGTTATATAGTTATAGCTTCTGGCAGATGGCCAATTTAATTTATTTTTTAAATCTTTTTTGTATTTCTCATTCATACAACTGAGTAGTTGAGGGATAAGGGCCCAAGCTTTGTATTCATATTTAAGTGGCCACTTAGTTGCTGTCGATACTGTATGCAAAGTGTGACAAAAACAGTAGACATCAACAAATTTGCCAGAGACAGATGGCAGGCCACACACACATTCGAGCCATCTTGAAAGGATGTCCGATTAATTTAATCAGAAAGTAATACAGATGCTCTAGTGATTTGTTGAGGATTAAGGCCAAGACTGGATCCTACCACTACATGCTCTTCACTGTCTGGGTTATGCCACACGCATAGACAGGATTCAGTCCCTTTGAAATGCTCTTTGGGAGAACACCCTGTCTGCTTGACATGATGAAGGATGCATGGTAGGAGCAGCCATGCCTCTTCTGCTTGATAATTGAGTACATCCAAAACATGCAACACATTTAATGCTTAACACCAGTGTCACGTGTACCCCCTCAAGCCCCTCAATAACTGGGAATAAACAATGCCTTAGCCAGGAATGTGATGGTGGTATTTTTATTAGACCATCCTCCCAAGTTGAAAAAAATAGTGCAAATATTTACAAAAACAAAACAAAAATAAAAGGACAACAGGAAAAAGTGGGAAAAACAGTTCCATAATAACTCTCTTAAATAATGGTTATAGCAGTCTCAAAAACATTACAGGTGTGACCTCCTCTATCACTTATCCAAGACTAAAAGCCCTGTGCTACAATAGCTCCTTTTAAACACAAAGCCCCTCATTATGGCATATACCAAAATAAATGATTTTAGCAACATTTTTGTTGGCAAAGTGACACTTAAAACCAAGTAAGCCTCAGCTTATTTTACATGGTATTTTTTCCCATTTTTATCTAAACATAACAAAATGAAGTCTCCCTTTAACAGTGATTTTAAATAAAATAAACATAATTATAACAGTCACATGACCCTGGAAATGGGCAGGAGTACCCTACTTAACAGGAAGAGTCATTGCATTCTGTTTTTTTGGGTCATAACAAACACAACAGACCACAAGGTGATACCAGTCACATCATCAGATGGTAACTGTACTTTGTTTGCAGGTGTGTGTGAGAATGTATGCCTATAGTAAAACAGAGCAACCATGTGTGCACCCTTGGTCACACTACTGAAACTGGTTAGGGAAAATGCATTTTGAGGTGTTTTATGTTCTTGTGAACATGAAAGGGAGGGGGGACACATGTGGTGTGTATCAAAAGTGATGCAGTGGTGGTGTGTGTGCTGCTGCCCACAGTCAGTGACCGAGCCGCTCCGTCTCCCACATGGTGTCCTCAAAACAGTCCTGCAAAGACAATGTGGCCTCCTTTGTCCAGCACAGCACTGTCTTATACTGTGGCTTTGTCCTGCAGGTGAAGGGCGTATTAGCTGGAGTTCGAAGCAGGGAAAGGGATCTGAGTGTGCAAGATTGGGGTGAAGGTCATGGTTTGTAGGCTCCAGGGATGCTGGTGTAGTCCTGATCTAATATTTTGCCATTCCTTGTTTTAATATCTATGTTCTTATAACGTCTGGGGAGCACATTCATCAGATTACTGTGGTTGCAATTACCGCCAGCAGTTAAAAAGGCCCAGGGTTTTTGTTCTGCTGCCTGCTGATGTCATAGACCCTGTTAATAGCTGCATTAGCATTTGCCTGTGGGTGGATATACACAGCAGCTACAAACAACTTCAGGTCCGGATAGCAGTGTTTGTCAATATAGTATTAATGAAAATAATGTTGGAAAACTTTGGATCATGCCAGAGACCAGTGAGAGAGCATGATGCTGGTTTTCTTTAAGGCAGTTTAAACAGAAAGGATCAGTGAGTTATCAGAATGTACCTGTCCCTTTGTTCTTAACTGGGCTCCCACATGGTTTTGAGATTATGAGTCACGTGTTGATATAGTGAGTCTCTCTGTCTTTGGCATGTCATACGGGAAGGTATGACTTCATAGGTTACATTTTGAGCTGGGCATCTTGGCAGTGAGCTGGCCTGGAATGAAGCTCTTAAGTGACTATGGAGAATTCATCCTTTTCCCCATTTTACTTTCGCCATGCTACAATGCATGGTTTTCTTAGGCTCTATGCAAAGTTCCACACACTCTCTTCTAAAGTGAACACTTCACTGAGAAGAAGACTGCAGTGAAGTGTTCACTCTCTTCTAAAGTGAACACTTCACTGCAGTGACCATCCTGAATGCTCATTGCTGCTCCTTGATGCAACAAAGAAGTTTTTCCCATGGATGTGTTCTGGGATAATGGATTTAAATCCAAGATTAATGGATATTGGATGGCGCCATTGAGGATGGTCACTGTCGCTCAGCGTCCTCCTCAATTTAGTTTTTTTAGCACAATTTCCCACTTTTTGGCTACATGCAACGCAGTAATCGCATACGACAGACAGACTCTTCTACACATACGAGAACATTTACATTCTCGGACCCCACCAACAGACTTTTTAATGAATGGAGGTGGCTTTCATTGGCTACCTGTGCGGAAATGACGCTAGAGGGAAAAGGGGAAAAGAGCCGGTGTCCTGGTCAGGCTGAGGAGCGCAGGGGAGGCAGCACGTATATTATGGCTAACAAGTGGAGCTGTGTGGATGTACAAACCATCCTTTTCAGATCCCTCAAAAAGATGTGTGTAAATACTTTAAAAAGGTAACCACACAGAAAGCTCTTGGACTGGACAACATCCCAGGTCATGTTCTAAAAGCATGTGCTCAGGAACTGGCGGATGTCTTCACGGACATTTTTAACCTTTCCCTGCTCTTGTCTGTCGTCCCCACATACTTCAAGAAGACCACCATCGTCCCTGTCCCAAAGAAATCTACTATGAGCTGCCTCAATGACTATCACCCAGTAGCACTCACCACCATCATAATGAAGTGCTTTGAGTATGTAGTCAAAGCTTACATCACATCTTCACTGCCTGCTACACTCAACCCATTTCAGTTCGCCTACCGGTCAAACAGATTCACAGACGATGCAATATCACTTGCTCTGAACACTGCCCTCTCACACTTGGACCACAAGAACACTTATGTGTGGATATTGTTTATTGACTACAGCTCCGATGGGAGGTGAGGAGGTTTGACATGGACTCCAGAGTACTCACCAACTTCTAGTATTCTGTCTGGCTGCATCACGACCTGGTATGGCAGCTGTAATACTCTGGACTGCAAAGCTCTAAAGAGTATGGTCAGATCAGCACAATGCATCACCAGGATTGAACTGCCAGCCATCCAGGACCTCTACACACAGCACTGTAGGAGGAAGGCCCAGTGGATTATCTCTGATCCCAACCACCCCAGCAACACACTCTTCACGCTCCTGCCGTCGGGCAAACGGTACAGGAACATCCGGACTCGAACCAGCAGATTCAGGGACAGTTTCTACCCTCAAGCCACCAGGCTGCTGAACTGCTGATATACCAGACATTTTGCACACTTACTGTACACACTGAACATGCAAACACCACTTCCTCTGCACAACAGCCACTTCAGTATTTCTTTTAAGTTTTCTGTATTTGTTCCACTGTGTAATATTTTCAACTTCTTCTAGCCTTCACTTTTATTTCTTGTATTTATATAGCTTTTATTTTTTTACTTTATATTTTATCCAAATGTTTCTTTATGTGCAAAATTTGTTTATGTGCAATATTGAGGGGGCTCTGAGTCCAAGAATTTCATTTCGGGTAGTGATGTTTCACTGTTGCCTGTATATGACAATAAAACTTGAAATTTGAAACTATTAATGAGCTGGAATTTGGGCCTCTGGGCAATTGTCAGCAGTTCTACATCTGAGAGGTGTTATCTCCTGAGGGCTGGGATTTATGACCTTTAAGATGATAGCTTGCACACTGTTACAATTAAAGAAATCTAACTTGTTTCAGGTACACTTTAATGAAAATTACCAAACACATCTGTGTTCAGGAGAACATGAGCTTTATTCTTATATGAAAAAGGTTGTATTTTCTTGATAGAAAAGACTTTTGGCTGATTTTGTGTTTTAGATCAAATAAATTAATTTATCACATGAAGTCATTACCACACATATTTAATACATACTTGGACCAGTAAACATTGACACAGTTTTAGGATAAATAGTACCAGGTCATCCTAATATCTCTTCTAAGAATTTACACCCAGTTTTCCTTTTGGGTATGTGTGAGCATTTACAAGTCTGGTGGTGGTAGTTAGACTTACACTTAGACAACTTTATTGTTATTCAATATACAGCAAGTGTACAATGAAAGAAATTTTGTTGCAATTGGCTCAGCACAGGATTAAGATATAGAAACTGTAGTTATAAATAGCATCAAAAATACTGTAAGGTGTACTAGTAAAATGACCTGTGGAATTTACAATAGTGCAAAATACTGTGGAAAATGACCTGTGAAATTCCAGTAGAACAAAATGCAATAATAATTTAAAAGATTGTTTATTTATGATATGAAGTAAATTTAAAACCTATGTAGGAGCACACAGAAGACATGGTGACCAGTATAGAAATGTATGTCTGGTATGAGCAGCAATTTTCATTTATCGTTCAGCAGTCTAATGCTATATGGAAAAAAGCTATTACAGAACTCCTCCAAATGCTCCACCGAATACATTTACATTTACATTTACAGCATTTGGCAGACGCTCTTATCCAGAGCGACTTACAATTATCATTTTTATACAACTGAGCAATTCAGGGTTAAGGGCCTTGCTCAAGGGCCCAACAGTGGTGATAGTGGGAATTGAACTGCCGACCTTCGGATCAGTAACCCATCGCCTTACCCACCAAGCCACCACTGCTGAACCTCTTCCTAGAGGCCAGCAGGGAGAACAGTCCATGTTGGGGGTGTGAGGGGTCACTGATGAAGGTTATGGCTTGAGACAAGCAGTGCTTAGGTGCAATGTCCTGAATGGGGGGAGAGAAGTCCTCTCCACTCTCCTCACAGTCTCCCAGTCAGAAGCATGACAGCCTCCACACCACACAGAATTGCGGTTAGTCACGTTAGTCTCTATGGTGCTTCTGTAGAATGTGGTGAGGATTGGCGGGTGCAGGTGGGCTCTTCTCATCGTGTGCAAGACGTGCAGATGTTGCTGTGCCCTGTTGACCAGTAATGCAAGTTAAACCTTGGTAGCCTGGCTTCTGAGAGTTGTTGGCCTTGTTTCTTGTGACTGTGTGGTTAGGAAATAGACTTTGAAGTGGTGCTATTCTTTCATGTCTGGCTCATTCCTGGGACTAAAATAAACTCTGTATAGAAGGTTGTAATAGGCACAAGGAAGTTCTCTTTGGCCTTTTTTAACATCCAAGGCAGTGATCAGGCCATGTTTAGAATCAGTACCTAAGAGCCTTATGTAGCAGCTTGGGAGGGGCTTTATGTCTGCTTGGTTGCCGATCAAGGAATCTGCAAACTTCTAGGCTTGATGTGACTGCTCAAATTACGCAGCCTTCTTGGAGTCTCTAGGTGGTGTCCTAGAATGGGTGCCACCTGGGGATTACATTGTTCTCCCTGGGGACTTCAGTGGAGTGACCTGAAGGGGTGATTGGGAGGAACAGCCTCCCTGATCTGAACCCGAGTGTTTTGTTATTGGACTTCTGTGCTGGCCATGGACTGTCTATAATGAACACCATGTTCCCGTTTAAGGTGGTTAATAAGTGTACTTGGTACCAGACCACCTTAAGTCAATGATTGATGATCAACTTTGTAGAGAAGGGTGGAGCTGTCAACTGATCTCCACCTGGCAGTGAGTTGGATCTGGTGGTGAGGAAGACTGCCCGATAGAAATGGCATACCCAGACATGTAGTGAGTGTGAATTCAGAACATCTGGCAGAGACCCTTGTCCATGAGATCTTTAACTCACACCTCCAGAAGAGTTGCTTGCATGTTCTGTGGGAGGCTGGGGACATGGAAACTGAATGGCCCCCATTGTTGATGCGGCTTCCAGAAGCTTTGGCCAGAAGGTTGTGGTTGTGGACACCAGTGGTCAGGAAGTTGTCAGCTGAAAAAGGAGGCAGCTGACAGGTATCAAACAGTAAGAAGGGCTGCAGCTTCGGCAGTCATAGAAGTGAAAACTTGGGCATGAAAAGAGTTCAGGGAGTACATTAAAAAGGACTTTCAGTTGTCCTCAATGAAGTTAAGTGGCTCAGAAAGGGAAAGCAGGTTCCATACCGGGCTGCTCTTGTTTTTGGTGGGGAACTGCTGACCTGGACTGAGGACATAGTTGAGCAGTTGAAGGAGCACTTTGAGGATCTCCTAAATCTGGCCACCATGTCCTCCACTGAGGAGCCAAAGTTTTGAAGACTTGGGAGAAGGCAAGCAATTACCCTGGCAGAGGTCCCCAGGGTAGTTAAAAAACTCATCGGAGGCAAGGCGCAAGGGTTGGATGAGATTTGCTCCACGATTCAAAAGGCTCTGGATGTTGTAGGGATGTCTTGGTTGACACTCCACTTCACTGTCACTTGGAGGTCTGGGATGGCAACTGTGGAGTGGCAGACTGGGGGGTGGTCCACATTTTCAATAAGGGGAACCAGAGAATATGTTCCAATTATCGGGGATCACACTGCTCAGCCCTCCTAGGAAAATTTACTCCAGGGTGTTGGAGAGGAGGCTCCGACCAATTATCGAACCTCTGATTCAGGAGAAGCAGTGTGGTTTTTATACAGGTCATGAAACAGTGGACCAGATCTTTACCCTTGCAGAGTTCCTGAGGGCATTATGGGAGTTTGACCATCCAGTCTACATGTGTTTTGCTATGTTCCGTGTGTTGCTGTGAAGATATTGTAACCAGATTAAGAACCTCTGGATTGCATCTGTTTTTTTGTGGATGATGAGGTTCTGTTGCCGTCTTCAGAACATGACCTTCAGCATGCACTGGATGGGTTCACAGAAGCCATGGTTCTCAACCAGAAAAAGGTGGCCTGCTCCCTCCAAATCAGGGATGAGTCTTTGCCTCAAGCAGAGGAGTTCAAGTATTTGTACAAGTTATGGTAGAATGGAGCAGGAGATGGACAGATGGATTGCTCTTGCTTCAGCAGTAATGAGGGCATGTGCTAGTTCATTGTGATGAAGAGGAAGCTGAGCCTAAAGGCACAGGTTTTGATTTACCAGTGAATCTACATTCCAACCTTTACCTATGGTCCTGAGATCTGGACAGTGACTGAAAGAACGCAATTGCAGATACAACCAGTCAAAATAAGTTTTCTTTAGAGGGTATCTGAGCTCAGCCTTAGAAGGTATACAAACAAAGCCTTAGAAGGTAAGTGGTAAGGAGCTCAGACATCTGGGGAGAGCTCGAGGTAAAGCCACTGCTCCTCTGTATCGAAAGGAGTCAGTTGAGGTGGGTTGTGCATCTGATTAGAATGTCTCCTGGTTAACTTCCTTTAGAGGGGTTTTTGAGCACTCCCAACTAGGAGGAGGCCCTGGGACAGACCCTGAACTCACTGGATGGATTATTTCCTCTCTTGCCTTGGTATCCCCCAAGAGAAGCAAGAGGGTGTCACTGGGAAGAAGAATGCCTGGGCATCCCTCCTAGACCTGTTGCCTCCATGACCCAACCACCTATAAGCAAAAGAAAATGGATGGTTGAATGGATTGAAAAACTCTTCCTTAAATCATGTCCTTATGGTTTTAATTTATTAAGGGTTTAAACTGTTGCTTGGACATGTGCTCTGAGAAAACAAGATGAACCGACACGCTTCATGCTGACCAGTTCACACAACCATTATCTAAGTTACACAAGCACATAAAACACATTTTCTCATAAAAACTTTGGTTTGAACTGCCTACATATCTCTATTAAATAATGTATGGAATTTAATTAATATTTAATTAATCCCTATTAATATGCATAAAATCACTTAATCTCAGCATCTTTTCCCATTGAAATAATATATTTAATAAACAATACATTTTCCAATGTGAGATTTCATGGATGATATTAACCAAATGTCTGAGGATAAAATTTTGATAATATTTGTGCATGGCTGGAATAATCCTACACTGGTCTGACACATTTCACAAGATTATTTGTGCTTAAGGCTATTTGTGCTTGAGGCGATGTTTGTGCTTGAGACAGTGTTTTTTGTGCTTTTAATTATTAGTTTTTCAGACTTTGTAGTTGATTCATTAGCACTTAAAATATTACAGCTAGAGTAATTTATTTTTTGTGCCTTGTATCATGCAGACATGTTGAGAATTCAAATAGTGTTTGATTGAGTGAAAATTCATTGTTTCACACCAGACAAACTCCATTTTTATTGGTGCTAATAGGGCAGTTTTGCAACTTTGTGTTGAATGCTGTGTTCAGTGTCCAGGTAGGACACTGGTGGACCTAGGAGGTGTTTATCTTCTTTGCTACATTAACATTCTCTTAGTTTGCTAGTTCTCATAGTTTCATGTGTTTGTTTTCCGAAACTTTTTGGAAGTTATCAAGCAGGCTGACAAAAGTTTTTTTTTTGATTATTTGAGGTACTGTATAACATTTCTTGAGGCGTTCCAAGACTTTTTTGAATGCTATAACTGGGTTTGTAGTGTACTGACTGTAAATGTTTGACATGGTTGTTGGATTTTCTACTAAGCGATATTTTCATCAAGTACAATTACTCACTAGGTGTGAGGCATAGACTTTGAGTGAGGTTGTAAGCATTGTGCCAGGTATTCAGTTTTGGGTGCACTGTGGGAAGCTAACAGCATAACATGGGGATAAATTAGCATTGCAGATATGTTCAAGAATGACTTATTTCCCAATCTCTCTACTGATCAGATTCTATATGTGGCTCTTGATTTTCTACTTCTATTGCTGGTGGGACATACACATATTCAAAGTCAACATTTTCTAATGCAGGGTGCTAAGTATTATTAGCATGTTCACCTGGAAAAACATGATCATCATTCTGGATTAAAAAGATTGCAAGGGGTAACTAAGGTCTCATTTGCCGGTGGCTGATATGACAGGCTAGCTTTCATAGCCGCTTGAAGTGATGAGTCAGTAGAATTAGTTTTATGTAAGTGTGGGTATAAGTAAATGTATTTACCTATGTGCTTTAGTTTATACTTTTCTTATGAGCTTGTCTCATCTAATAGCAAACTATTTTCATCTGCAGGTTTCCACACAGTTGTCTCAGCTTTCACTGTTGCAGCTTATCTATACTAAAATCTTGTTGCTTTGTTATCCCCCAGCATAAAATGCATGCTGATGTAGTTATCAGTTTGTCCATTTGTCCGTCCATGTGTAATCAATTTCGATTTTGGGCCAGAACTCTCACTTCTCCTTAAATTTTTGCAATGCTATTTTTAAAGCTCCATCTATCAACAGTTACATTTTAGAAACAAAGCGAGCAGTGTTTACCCTGTAAAGAGGTTTTTCTATATTACAGCCCAGGCAAAGTTATTTTAGTCCTCAAAGTGGTCTTGAGAAAGGAACTCACTTGTAGACAGCAGAAAAGGTTTCTGCTACACAAATTGCACATTCTCCTTTGGTCTTCAAAAGACAGAAAGGATACAAACCTATTGGGGCAAGGAGTTAACATAAACAAGTTGCATTTGATCAGCCAAATAACATTTTTAAAAAATTTGATAGTTAAAGGCCATCTAGGTTATTGTCACATGTAAGTTTCTTCATAAAGGTCATTAACATCTTCCCATTAGAATTGTCAAACGTGTTTCATAACAATTTTAAAAAATCTCTATGGTACTGAAATGGGTAAGGATTGAAAAAAGATATTGCAGCCTTGGTAATGCATTTAGTGACTTAATCATTTCTGCAAATCTACTGCTATTTCATTAATCAATGTACCATAAGGTAATTTAGTTTATGCAATTTTTAATGATTATTATCTATTTTGAATCCAAAGTATTATACCCTATTAAGGGACCACTTAAATTGGACTCTTTGTTATTTGGCATAATCAACATTTGTAAGTGAAATAATTTTGCTTTTTTTTCACATTTCGTCTTATAACCTGAAACAGTCCCTAAGGTATGTAAAAGTTGTTGCAAGAAAATCCTATGAATTTGTCAAGTATAGAGTTATATCATCAGCCAGAAAGTTAATTTTATGCATGAAGGACCCACTTTAAAGATAAAGTGATCTTTATTGTAAACTGTTGCATGAACAATGAAAATCAGTTTAGCAGCTCTCTGTTTAGCAGCAATTATAAAAAGTACACAAAAGACAA
>JAQMYF010040433.1:0-11246 GCA_030014195.1 Neosilurus mollespiculum
ATAGCCGAGGCGTTCCCAGCCGAGAGACATAGTCCCTGCAGTGTGTTCTGGGGCGACCCTGGGGTTTCTTCCTGGTTGGACATGCCCAAAACACTACACCAGGGAGGCATTCGGGAGGCATTCTAGTCAGATGCCCGAGCCACCTCAACTGGCTCCTCTCAATTTGGAGGAGCAGCGGTTCTACTCCGAGCTCCTCCCGGATTGCTAAGCTTCTCACCTTATCTCTAAGGGAAGGAATAAAAATACTTAATATTTTTTTTTTTTTTTTTTTTTTTTTTTTTTTTTTTTATGATGCTAGATGCTTGTTAAATTTACTTTAATCTAATAAGGTTTTAGATTGAGTGCTTAGACGCACTTTTTAACCATAAGCTTTAAAAAAAAAAAAAAAAAAAAAATAGGTAAGTATTTATGCAGTATTGTGTGTGTACAATTTTCACTAGCTCTGCGGGTTCTTAGTGGATTATGGACTGTACTGACTGACTGTGACTGTTACATGTATGCCAAGAGTTTTCTGCACTTTTTTCATCAGCCTTTTATGAAGCTTGAAGCACATGAAGCTTTAGTTTGACCTGTGTGTGTTCAGCAGAGACTTTGTGAATAAAGAGACATCCACATTCCTCAGCAGAGAAAAAAGACACCATTTAACAAGACTCATAGGAGCACCAGGTTGTTTCTTCCCCCGAGACATGTTTAACACTAGTCCTAATAGCCCTTGCTTATACCTACAAACTTTCTTTCCCCAGTAACAAAGAGATTTTTGCATAAAAACCAATTCAAACCATTACTAAAATAAAACCCCAGGTGCTATACGCAGACCAAGTTTTCCTGGTACTGGATAATATTATCTCAGAGTCAAGTTGCTTTCCTTTGACAGAACAACATATAGTAGTTAACTAGTTGTTACAAAAGACTAAAAGTGTATTTTATTATATTAAAATACATTAAAGGAAAAGAAAAAAGCAATAGCCATATTAAGAACAGCAAAGACAATAGTCCATGTGATCCGTATACTATTTTTTAAGGATAGTCATTATCAGCTTACATCCCACACTGTTTTCCTTTTGTAAGAGGTGTGTCTATAAAGTCTGAAGCTGATGTGTTACTGTGCCTTGTACCCGCCCCAGTGCTGCCTTCTATCCCTGACAACTACACAACATTCCTCCTGTTCATCTGAAAGCTAGGAATACAGGATACACTCTGGATATCCATGGAGGCTCTTGGAGCTGTGCTGTTGCCTGTACTGTTTACTCTGTATTGGGCCTTGGCTCCAGGTATGAGGGGAATCATGGGATATGGGCACAAAGGCACTGTAGTCAGGTATTTTCACCATGTTTTTTTTCTTTAGCAGATTAAATTGTATCAGAATAAAGTGTGCATGGTATTTATTCAACACATAGTAAATAGGTGAAATTGAACAGTTTTCATTTACGCCTTTCTTGGTAAGTTTTGACATCAAGTGCACCAAAAGTGTTTCGAAAAGCAAATTAGGGGGGAATCAATAGAAATGATCAAGTTTAGTCATTTTCATAATAATAATAATAATAATAATAACCATAATAACAGTAATAACAGCAGATCAGTTGTGAAAAATCCAGTCCATACCATTAGCAGCAGGTGTTATGGATTAGGTTCCCTGATTAGAACCTTTTGCAGGTGGAACCACAGACTGGTTGTCAACATCCAACATCTACAAGAATAATTTTTGCTAAAGAGGCAATAACAGTTTCTGAGGCCAAGGGTGTACTCACCTTTTTCAGAGAGAAATATAATATCTATTGCAATTTTTGTTGAATAAATAATTGAAAAATGTGTGCTTGTTCAAATTTGTTGAAAAAGAAAAAAGAGAATTTTCACAGGGCATACTTATTTTTTCACACGACGGTACTTGCTCACTGATATGGTTAGTCGTAGCCTTTAAAATGTATATTTGTGTGTTTTGTAACCTACTCGTATTTTTCCAGGTGTCATTGCTGAAGATTGCACAGGCTTCAGGCATCTGCAGAATGGCCGCACGTTTTTCCGTTATGGTGGACTGTATGCCACTTTCAGCTGTAACCCAGGCTTCAGGATGCATGGCTACCGCACTAGCAGCTGTGTGTCTGGCCAGTGGGCTAGACCTCCACCACTGTGTGTTGGTCAGTTGTTACAGCCTGTGAATAACAACTGCGTATAAACAGGATTATTTCTTCAGTTGTAAAACTGTACGAGGTCATGCATTGTTCAAGATTGCAGTGCAGAATGTTGTGCAGTACAAACTTTGGGCTGAGTGTAATGTTGTGTGTATAGAAGTTATAATCTTTTATAATGTATTTAATGCTAAGGTGCATTCGTTTTTCAGGAATATGGTACATATTATCTGAGGGGTTTTTGATGGAATGGCTTGTTTTTGAGATTTGGTGTGATCTGTAGCTGCCTTTACTTCTGAATGCTCTAGCTATACTGTTGTTGTGCATATAAAGTAATTATTCAACGCAGAGATGTATAATATAGAGAATTATTTGGGTGAGGGGTTGTTATCTGCTGAGACCAAAGGCCAAGACCCAGTAATTCTCTATTATTACGAGGGCTGAATTCTGTAATTATTTAATTATTCATTCAAAATATTTTCAAAGTAGACAGTCACGTTACTTGTGCAATAATCATTTAACTTATCTCATGGCAACGATGCAATACCAAGAATTATTTGTTGGTTTTCCACCAATCAGAAATGAGAAAATCTCTTGAATAAATAATAAGTCAGTATACTTTTTTAGTTAGCTGACTTGTTTTATCTGGTGCCTAAACACACTCTAGCTCCAGGATGCCCCAGTCCTGGCCAACTCCTGCATGGCACGACATCGATGGCTCCTGATGGTTCGTTGGTCCAATTCACCTGCAGCACTGGATTCAAGCTCCTTGGATCAGCATTGCTCTACTGCAAAGGCAACAGCTGGAATGGCAGCACTCCTGTATGTAAAGGTGAATCTTAATGAGTCTTATAAGTTATAAGTTATTTGGCATGTCTATTTGGCAATGCTAATACATTGCTTACCCATACCATCATTTCTGTTCTCAGAGCTAGATATCATGAACTTGTTCCAGCAGAAGCAATTGTCATTGCACAAACCTGGTATGGAGTCTGAAAAAAAACCCCATTTCAGTGCTATTGTTATTACGGCTGCCAAAGAGACCTTTATTAAAACCTCTTTGCTTGGGGCCCCTCAGCCCAAACCCCAGGTGAATGGAGACTTGTTCAAGAATTCACAGAAACATGTAAACCTTCTAAAAAGCACGTGGCATGAAGAAACCAATACAGAAGGAAGTTTAAAGACAGTAGGACACAAAGATAAAATTACTACACGACTGCATAATATGGGGGAACCAACTATATTGGCAGATCCGCTCAATCAACCAAACCTAGCTACATTAGCAAGCTCTCTAACAGTCTCAAGTACCATGGCACTTCCTGACATATTGGTGACTTCAACTATAAATGATCAGCAAGAAGTGTCATCCAAATTCCTAGATCAGATGCTTTCTTCAACACCCAAAGAAGAAGATAAAAGACATGACTACCTGACTTCGACATCTCGGATGCACCATCAAATACCTTCCACACCGTTGCAAGTCCTTGGAGTATCAGGGGGAACTAATTTGGATGTCATGAAAACACATCTGAGCAGTTTAGAGAATGTTGCCTCTAGAGATGCACCAACAGTGGCCCCAAAAATCCTTAAGAATAGTGAATTATCCAGTACCTTTGCTATCATAATCAAAGCTTCGACTGATGAAGATATTTCACAGATGTCTTTACAGGTGACGGAGGACATGAGCACTGCAGTCTCTACAACCAGCTCTTCTGACTTTCCAGTATATAAAAGCCAAATGCCACTTACATCAAAACCTTTCCCAACAACTTTACTGACTAGTTCTCCTCCATTCATTCCTTCTGGAATCCACGATGGAGAACATCTCCAGAGCATGTCAGCAGTTAGGGATTTTCCTCCCAGGATGGAATTGGCAACAGCACATATCCCTACCATACACTCAAGTCCAGATGTTACTACCAAAGATTCAAAGGGTAGCACAACGGTAGATAAGAATCCCCAGGAGCATCATGGACCTTCAGGTGGTCAGATAGACGGAGAATTATATGATATTTTAAGATCAGGCAAAATTGGGCCTGCCAACAGAACAGCAGTGGTCAGTAATCATGATCAGGAAAATGCAAGCAAGCAAAATGTGATGATCCAAACACTGAAGTCTGCAGCAAAACGTAATGTGACCGTCAACCCATCAGCAATTTCAGGTTTCCCAGTATTTCACACCAGAAAACAAAGGCCAGTGTGTCCTTACCCTCCCTTACCTGTTCACGGAACTTTCTATTTCCGTACAATACGCAACCCTGCTCCATTCCAATATAGGCATTACATACAGTATGCCTGCTATGCTGGTTACACGCTGGTCAGTGGGGATGTGTACAGCTACTGTCTACAGGATGGGCAGTGGAGTGGAGTCACACCTATGTGTATCGGTAAGCTGCTGCTTTTACACGACATTGTTAAAGACACAAGCATATTCTTGTGATGCATGTTACAGTTGTGATGTATGTTACGTTTTTTGGGAGCAGTACTTCTTGTGAATCAGTATACTGCATGCAGTGAACATTGGAACCTGTGTTACATGTGTTTTTTTACACTAGGGCATGTGCATTTCTGCAGTGCGCAAGCATTGGACCCTTGAAATGCTTCAGCGATCCTATAGCAATAAAGCAACCGGGACACAGTATCTGGTTTATTGCAATAGACTTGCTGAAGCATTTCAAAGGCCTCTGTTACAGATTTTCCATGTTTAAGACAGAATTTTGTGTTTGCTCTTTGGTCTTCAGTAAAATTACAAATACATGCATTTTTCTGATAGTCACATGATTACATCATAGGTCCTGATGCAACACCTCCTACTGGCACACAAGTGTTACTGCTTGCTCCTGCTGCGTACATATCACCGTTCCGTGCTCTGTTCGTTTGCTACAGCAGCAGAACCAGAACTTTAAAATTTCACCTTGTACATTTAAAGGGTACCTGTGGTGAATTAGTGTTACTAGCTATTTAAAAGGTATGACATCAGCAGATCCTTCCGGCAACATGAGTCCCTGCCTGTTTTCAAAGTGCGCGCGAGTGCTATGACTCTAGGTATGCTCAGAGACATGTTGCCTTTCTGACTGGCTGTTCCAACCTGGTAGTGACAAGAACTCGTTGGATTGGCTGGGCTGGATTATTATTTTTTATCATTCATTCATTCATTCATTCATTCTTTCTTTCTTTCTCTATTTATTTATTTATTTATTTATTTTCAAAGCAGTCGTGACTTTTTGGAAAACAGTCTGTGGGTTTTTTTTTGTTGTTGTTGTTTTTTTGTTTGTTTGTTTGTTGTTGTTGTTTTTTTACACCTGATAGACCTGTAGCACTAACATTATTATACTGACGTATCAGTAGAGGGATGCAGTGTGCTTCTATGTATTTCCTGGTGTAGCTTATAATATAACCACTTTTTTTTCCCCTGAAATTTCAAAGGATAGTGTGAATTCACTAGTTGACATTATCTCTCTGTTTGAACTGACTGTGTCTGAAACACTACACTGGGTACTGCTTGTATAGTGATCCTAATTGAAAAGTAGTGGTAAAACTTAAAGTAATACAGACAGTACACACTTGATTGGATACTGTATTCCATGATGCAGTGGCTTTGACTTTAGCTCTGAATATAAAAGTAAAATAAATAATAAAGAAATGTCAAGTATCAGATTGCATTTCAGTTCAATCAAGGGAAATTCCATGTGCACGGCTTTAGGTACCTATGCTAAGACATAATCTTACCTCATCAGACCTGAGGAGACCACAGCACACAAGCTTGTGGTCAACAATGTTCCCCTTTAATTTTGGCCAAAGTTCATGAGTTTTATATACAGTAATTCGAGTAAGGCAATGAAGGATCGGTCAGTTCAAAGGCAGCACTACATGTAGTTTGCACAGGATAGGCTAATTAGAGTGTGGTCATCAGAAGAGGCGTGACTATTGAGAATGCATTCACACTGTGCAAGGTTTCTGATTTCTACACGTCGTCAGCCTCCTGATGAAACCTGCTATCTCCACTTTTTGACTTTTTCAGGACTGACTAAAAAACAGAATGAAAGTTGCATACAATTTTCAGTACCACAAAACAGCTGGATGGAGCCACCAGTTTTTTCAAGTAGATGCAAAGGGTTATCTTAATTTATATTCATGCATAATCTTATTTTGACCAAAAATGAAGATAGCAGGTTTCATCAGGAGGCCGATGACTCCTTGGTTTAATGAAATAAAAGAAAGCAGATAGTGCCCGATTTTACCTAACAAATACTGTTTCATCTGATGTCTTGTTTTAAAAATAAAAATAAAAATGTTAGCAAATGCTGTCTAACTAGTGCTCTGCTTTAGCGAAATCTCTAGCTAGCATTCACAAATATCTTTATCATTGAAGTTGTCATTCATGCATATTATACTGTATACTATGGCACAGAGTAGTGTTCAGCACACAGTGTATACTTGGTCAGTATGTACTAAATGTAGTAAGTACAGAGTTTCAGACACAGCCACTCACTTTTCTCATGCACATGACTTGCATGACTATTGCATTTTACTAGTCCATCATTAAGGTATAAAGATAAATCAGTACAATAAGTATGTAGAATAATACCAGTCTTTTATTGGCACTCCCGTGAGTGGCCTGGAAACCTAAGGTGAACACAGTGCAGAAGCTCATGTCCATCAAGAAATAAACTCCTTACAGTTCAAAAAGTGTCCTTCCTTGCATGGAGAGCGCTGTATTTACAGCAGTATCTGGGAGGTGTCTGTGGCATGCAATGCTCAAAATGTACTGAATTTGTAACTTGTGGTATTGAACACACTTTTACACCATGCATGGCTGTTATATAATGTTTATTTATTTAAAATCTAAAAAATCAATTAAAAAATTAAAAAATAATGAATTAAAACATTTTTTAAATTCAATATCAAGAATTTGGAATTTACACACCTAAACACTTCACACAAAATGATGTCAGTGTGATTACTGCCAACGCAGTCTTGCACAATATATACTGATATATTTATAGAAACAGTGTAGAGTGAACTGCTTCCTTTACCATCTGTCTCACTATATCTTCACCGTCTTGACTAGCTGATATTCTGACATCAGTGAGTCTGCTATATTACTTTAAATGACCAGGCTGAAAGTGAGGTGTATATTACAGTATATGTCCTGAGAGAATGTGAAAGGGATCATTCAGTGATATCCTCTGAGCCTGAAGTGAATAATTGTTTTGGTATATATTATACGGGAACATAAGAAATTTTAGAAAACTAAAAATAAGAAATTAAAAATGATATTTATGGATTATTTTTACATTATGAATTAATTCATGCATTTGTCGAGTTTTGCAGGCTGGATAATAACAATAATTAAATGAGATGGAGTATGATATGGAGAATTATTCAAATGAGGTGTTAGTCACAGAGGCCGAAGGCCTCTAAGAACCAATAATTCTCGATATCATACAAAAAACAAAGTCTATAATTTTTTGGTTATCCATTTCAAATATTTTCAAAATATTTATACAAAATATATATGTAGACAGTGTGGGGTTCCCTTACACAACCATGTTTATATTCAGCTGCTCTGTTGTTCTGACAATACCGCAAACATGTGTGAAAGCAGAGTCTCTCTAGCCTACGGAATTCACTGTGACTCCAGACTGTACATCAGACCGACCTGGGATTAGGTTACAAATACCCTGGGATAGTACTGCTCTGTTTAGCTCATTATATTTCTCCTAAAGCAGGTCCTGTGCACATCTGCTTATTGCTTTGAGTATTTGAACTAAAACCATTGCAGATCATGAAATGTATTTGTAATTCTGAGATACTAATATGTACACTGTTTATATTGTAAGTACACCTACCATAGCTAGCTCTCAGTACGCTAAACTTAGACATATTATTTCAAGGAAAATTTTGTATTTATAAGGAAAATTCGGTCTTTGGTGTGTCAGTATTCATGTAGGGTAAAGAAATTATCCTGGGCATCGAACAGCGCAAGGATCGGGTCATTGTGGATTAAATTAGGAAGCAGAGGACATCTTTTTAGATTTTTTCCCCCCCAACTATAAATTTTAATAAAGAAACTAGTCCTAAAAAGCCCACATTTAGGAGGAGGTGTATTGTAGATGTTACTGGGAATAAAAATGTACTGCGTATATTTTTGCCTGCAGCATTAACTCCATGCTCTCTGAACAATGGTGGCTGCTCTCAAGTGTGTCAGCTGAACATGTACAATCATGCCGAGTGTCACTGTGAGCCTGGCTTTCTTCTGCTGGGTGACCAAAGGACATGCCGAGGTGAGAGATACATGCTTAGACCTTTTTAATTTTAGAGCACAATTTGTCAATAACTTATTATGCGGTAGGAAAATCCAGGAACATGATATAAATTCATGATCTATACCAAACAACTGAGAATATTCTGTATAAGTATATGATGAGTCATATGAGTACCAGGATGAGCACAAGGCAATCTTTGTGATTGCAACGGCAATTTTTAATGCTAAAAGTGCCGATCTTCAGGTTCCTTATGCAGGACCTTCCACAAAAGCAGAAGTTAAACCCAAAGGCTTTTTGCTCCTTTTTTAGATCCTCATTAGTTTCTCAGGTGCCTGGGGTCTGGCTCCAACATGACATTTGCCTTTTGCACATCTTTGTTTATACATACAGCATGTATGTATGTTTGCAAACCAGTTGGGACATCTGGATTTAGTGCGAAACACCTTTGAAATTCATGTTCTGTCACCTTTGAGATTTTCGGCCCCCCAAGGCCGTGAATTCCTGTCCCAAAGCAATGTGTTATTGTAATGAGGGCGAGCCACAGCAGGTATGGGACATTCTTTACTGCAGAAGGTCTAAGCTATACACTTGTTATTTTTCTTCGGTTTTAAGTTTCAAATGTTTTATTTATTTATCTATTTATTTTATCATCCCTACATTATAAAAATATTTTCAGTTTAGTTTTGGAAGAATGCTTGGTTAGTAAAGACCCTGGTCTATTTTTACCATTAATAATACCTAATAAGACTTATATTTTGGACATAAGATGAATCAAATCCTGAATTTTTTTGGAAGCGTGAAATTACAGCACGCCCACCAGGGGGTGCTGTGTCCATAGGGGCTGCCTGTTTGGCAGAGGCGTACGCTTTCTGAAAGCTCTGCATATGTAATCAAGCAGAGCCGGACATTACAGCAGCTTGTTTTTCACTTGCTAACTTAGTAAGAGGAAAAACTACACATGTAAATGATAAAATACTGGTGGAAGGGAATCTACAATACCCAACGGTTCCAGTACATTATATTGCTCATTTAAATTCTCAGAAGGCGTGGTACACTCTGAACAGCTGGCCAGACCATCGCAGGGCCAACATACACACACAACCATTCACACTCACACCTAGGGGCAATTTGGAACAATCAATTAGCCTAACGTGCAAGTCTTCGGAATGTGAGCGGAAGTCAGAGTACCTCGAGGAAACCCATGCAAGCATGAGGAGAACATGCAAACTCCACATAGAAACGCCCTTGTCGAGTCTGGGACTCTCCAGGACCTTCTTTCTGTGAGGCAGACACGCACTTTCGATTTAAAGTAAAACACTGCTTAGTTTAATGCATTTATTATTCATTATTTATTGTTTATTTCATTATAGCTCGCTACATTATAGTACATTATAGTAAGCGCGCTCACTTTGGATGGGTTAAATGCAGAGTCAATTCTTTCCCTTGCAGAATTAATACAGTATATCAATTAAGTGTGTGTGTGTGTGTGTGCGTGTGTGTGTGTGTGTGTGAGGTTTATAGATCTGGATGAGTGTGTAGAGGGTGTGCATGAGTGCCAGCAGATCTGTGAAAACACCTTTGGCTCATACAGGTGCAGCTGTAGCCTTGGTTTCCAGCTTTCATCCGACAGGAAATCTTGCACTGGTGAGTTTCTTCATTCCAGGAATAAACTCTTCATCCTCTGTGGAGTGCATTTATTTTTTCCACACATGCTCCAGACAGGATGTTTTTGGATTTTTAAAGGTTAACAGAACAAAATATTTATATATGCCACTTAAACATGCGTGTACGTGTGTACATAGAGTGTTTAAGCCTTCAGTAAACCAATAGAGCATCGTGATGCTATATGCAGACCAAACACAGTCACTTTGCTTAGATTCAAAATATCAAATACTCCGATTAGGAGCATGTTACAGTTCTGCTTCTCACACTGCACATGCTCAGTTGCCTCCTCTGTATACCTTTAAAAGAATTTTAACTCCATCACAGTTCTGTCGAATTCATTGTCGAGAGTCCATTACTCTCTACTGATGTTTTAAAGGGATTTTGAAGGGTCATGACCTTGTGGAAATTAAACCAAAACAGACTATTGTTAGTTGCATTCTAGATGACTATACACTGATCAGCCATAACATTATGACCACCTGCATCTAGGCAGCCCCATACACAAAAAGCTTTAATGCACTCTGTGTTCAGACTCCTTTCTGTCATCGCCAGCATTAACTGTTTCAGCAGAAGGTGCTACAGGAGGCTCTTCTGTGGGATCAGACCAGACATACTAGCCTTCATTCCACATGTGCATCACTGTGCCTTGGGCACCAATGACACTCTTTCCAGCTTACTGGTTTTCCTTTCTTGGACCTAACTTTGGTAGGTATTTACCACTGCATACCAGGAACACCCTACAAGACCGGTTGTTTTGGTGATAAATAAACAGTCTGAGACTTACACGCACTCATTTTTCTTACTTGCGACACATCGACTTTAAGAACTGACTGCTCACTTTCTGCCTAATACAGTGGGGCAAAAAAGTATTTAGTCAGCCACCAATTGTGCAAGTTTTCCCACTTAAAAGATGAGCGAGATCTCCAATTTTCATCATAGGTACACTTCAACTATGAGAGACAAAATGAGAAAAAAAGTCTGATTTTTAAAGAATTTATTTGCAAATTATGAGGGGAAATAAGTATTTGGTCAATAACAAAAGTTCATCTCAATACTTTGTTATATACTCTTTGGCAATGAAAGAGGTCAAACGTTTTCTGTAAGTCTTTACAAGGTTTTCACACACTGTTGCTGGTATTTTGGCTCATTCCTCCATGCAGATCTCCTCTAGAGCAGTGATGTTTTG
>JAQMYF010040434.1:0-11228 GCA_030014195.1 Neosilurus mollespiculum
CGCCCAGAGTCGGCTGAGATGGGCGCCAGCCTCCCCGCGACCCTAATTAGGATTAAGCGGTTCAGAAAATGACATAAGTTAAGTCCATTTTAGCAGAATTTAAGTCACTATCACTAATAAATCACTAACAATTCATGTGAGTCTGTAAAGTAACATTAGGTAGGAATTTTTACTTTAAAGTCATCTTGATGGGCCATTTACTGTGTACTTATCACAAGGATGATGTCTGAATTTCAAAATCTCAGGAATCTCAGGCTAACTTGAAAACAAATAAATAAGTCTCGCAGCAAAATGTTTACTCAGTCTTTGTCAATCTCACACCAAATAAAGCTTGAAAGCCTGCAAATTTGCAAGACTCAAAACTTCAGTTCTAAATAATTCTCATATGTGGTATGTGCTCATTTTATGTTTTGAACAACATTAGATTACATACTTCACATTCAATTGCTAAGCACAAAATGAGTATGGCTAAAAATTCAATCTTGTAAACAAATGCATGTGCACAGCTGTCCACGAGGGAGCGGTATAAGCATGACTTTACTTATGACAGTGATGTAAAAGTGAATTACACACTACAACTAATGGAATTGAAAAAAGAAAAAAAAAAGAAAGAAGAAGAAGAAAAAGAAAAAAAACACCTGAGCCAGAAAATGGAGGTAGAGTGGAGTGAAATATGAAAAACTCAAATACTGACCACACATGATACAAGATGCTTATTTAAAAAAAAATAGTAAAATAAAATAATAATAATAAAAAAAAACAACCATTATAATAAAAACTAAGTATTATAAATTCACAGTACAGCTAGTTATATCCCCTCCAATTTTATTTCACTGGAAATTCTTCAAGACACTTTCTCAGTAACATGACAAGCCATATCTTTCACATTATTATTTTAAAAGAGAGTGTATTCCTCACATTTCCAATCATACTACATGAAATTATTGTGCAGTGGTATTATGTACGAATGTTTGTGTTGCCAATATCAGTGATGTGTTTAGCACCCATATCCTGCCCTGATATCTCTATACATTACAATGACAGCTGGTATGAGATTCAACATTCCTTTGTATGGAACCATTCAATTATAAGGCAACGTGTAACTTATCATAATGACTTCAGATCATTCCTGCCGTTCAGACAAGACGGAATCCAGCACAGTGGGTCTTTGAATACAGTAATATTATTAAAAATGTCACAGGTAAGAATTAAATTTCAGCGTAATAACTTGTGACTGTAATCACTCTGTGAACATCGCTGTTTTTTTTTTTGTTTGTTTGTTTTTTTTGTTTTTTTTGGGGGGGGGGGGGGTTGCTTATCACTGTAAAAGCCAGTGGATCTGCATAAGAAGCAGCTACCTCCTATACCACCTAAAGTCTACAAGGGGAGCAAATTTCTACTTCTTTCAACCTCTACCAGGCATGGTTCATTCCAACTCCTTTCTGGAAGAAATGTAAACTTAAGCAAGATTTTTAATTTTTGCATATTTTGAGCATGACAGAAGCAGGTGCAAGCAGAGCATAAGTGCACTCTACAGTGGTGTCCTTTAAAACTCATTCAAAGTTTCAATAAAGTGCTTTTATACTTTTAAAAACATAAGGACCATATTGCATAATTTCCATCATATTTTTGGGACATTTTCTTGAATTCCTAGGATTTCAGTATCACTGACCAAGACAAACCATAGACTGAGTAACACCCCCTCGATATGATATTTCAATCAATAATTGCATATTAACCCCTGATAGGCTGTATTAGGTCTTCATTCAGCACACGCATGACAACACGTATCTGTTACCAGCCATTGCTTCAGTAAGCGAATGCTAGCTAGTGATGTACGAGTTACCTTAGTAAAGGTATCATGACTGGAGCACTGAACAGTCATGAACATAAGGAGTGGAACAGTTATGCATTTTAACTTAGCTAATAAGCATGCTACATTACCAAGCTAGGTAGCTACCGTTTACTTTCAGTTGGGTCATTAAATCTTTAAAAAAAATAAATTATAGAAAATATATTACACCAGCAAGTTTATTATTTACTTTACATTTCTATTTAGACTGTGACTTTTACTGTGTGCCATATTGGTTACAGTCCTATATTCCGACAGCCCATTGGTCCGACAGTTACAGCCCACTGGTCCGACAGCCCTAACCCTAAGTCAGCTGAACTGAGTGTGGTGTCCTACTGATTTAAGCAAGGTGCCCATCTTTTACGAATAGGGCTGTCAGGTCAATAAACTGTCAGAACATAAAGCCGTCCACTGCTAGCCATGTTCACTACATATTACATTTCTTTAAGAGCGTTATCCAGCACATTTACATTTATGGCATTTGGCAGACACCCTTATCTAGAGTGACTTACATTAATCTTTGTTTTGTTTTGGGTTTTTTTTTTTTAAATACAAGTAGTTTTAAATGGGCAGTTGAGGTTTAAGGGTCTTGCTCAAGAGCCCAACATTGGTAGCATGGTGTTTGAATCCCCGACTTTCGGATCACTGACCCAGAGCCTTAACCAATGAGCCGCCCTGACTAGCAATATCCAGATTGGTTGGTTGGTTCACTGATTGATTGTGTGATTGGTTAATTGATTGCTGTGATATTGGTGGAATAAGATACTACATACTGTGTGGTTATATGAAAATAATATACTTCATGGTTGTAACACACCACACCAACTAGTATTTTTTTCATAGCCACGTGGTTTGTTGTGTGTTATCAACTTCTGACCAATAGGAATCCAGCATTCAACAATGTTTGGGTAGAACTGCAATAAATACAAACTAAGCAATAAACTAAATAAATCAATATAATTTTTGTATGTTTTATGTGTGATACCCAAGAGGAATAACGTAGAAGATGGCATCGAATCCTTGACACTTGATGAGGATACTCACATCGAATCCTTGACACTTGATGAGGATACTCACATCGAATCCTTGATATTTGATGAGGATACTCATCAAATATTGTTTGAATCCAGTTCACAGGAGAAGCAACACAATGCATGTCGTGTAAGTACAGTGACTTATGGCAGGTTCTGAAAGTTTTAATGTAGTGCTTCCCAAGATTACTCTTTGGTACAGTCTTAGCGTTTTTTGGTTTTTGTGTTGTTGTTTTTTTTTTTTTTACCTGAGCTCCAGATTCATCCTTTTTCAGAACGATCTTTTTCAGAAGTGGTCCAATAAACTGTTCAGGCATCCAATACTTTTACTTTATCACAGTGATATGCCATTAGAGTGGAGAGTTGTTAAGATATAATTCTTATAAAAACAGAACTGAAACGCAGCATCCTGTCAGTGCTTTTCTGCCAGAAACAAATATTAGGAAGACATATACCTTTAGAAATAAAAGTTACATCATGATTTGACAAGTGCATAATCAGGATTATCCAAAAATCATTTAAGGAATTTTTTTCTTATAGTTTACCCTTTTTTCCTCATGGCAAAATGTATATTTATATAATATATGGTACATATGTATTATATTATATAAGTATATAATAAATCTGAAAATCAATATTAGTTGGATTATTTGTGTGAAAACTACAAAACCTACTGATTTAATGCACTGACCTTTTATTGGAATATAATTGTATTTTAAATACAATTTGTTATTGGAATCAGTGTAGTGGGAGTTTTTGCAGTTTCATGCCTGTAAATATCTGAAAATCATCTAGCATTGAAAAAAGGAAGTAGGTGAGAAATTCCACATTCCAGCATGCAATGAATGCTGCACCAAAAGCCAAGCTTTTCAGTACAAATCGCTCATTGCATATGTATTTTACAAATATTTAAAACCAGTGGATATACAGTGCCTTGCAAAAGTATTCACCCCCCCTTGACATTTTCCATGTTTTGTTGCCTCACAACCTGGAATTTAATGGATTGTTGGAAGGTTTCTTATCATTGCATCAAAAAAAAATGTTTTTTTATTGTGAAGCAAATAGCAAATAGGACAAAATAACAGAAAACTTCAGCATGCATAACTATTCACCCCCCTGAAGTAAGTACTTTGTAGAGGCACCTTTTGTGGCAATTACAGCTGCAAGTCACTTTGGATAAGTCTCTATGAGCTGCCACATCTTGCCACTGGGATTTTTGCCCATTCCTCAAGGCGTTTGATGGTTTCTGCTTGTGAACAGCAATCTTCAAGTCTGACCACAGATTCTCAATTGGATTGTGATCTGGGCTCTGACTAGACCATTCCAACACATTTAAATATTTCCTCTTAAACCACTCGAGTGTTGCATTATGCTTTGGGTCATAGTTTTCCTGGAAGGTGAACCTCCATCCCAGTCTCAAATCACAGGCAGACTGAAACGTGTTTTGCTCAAGAATATCCCTGTATTCAGCACCATCCATCTTTCCCTCAACTCGGATCAGTTTCTCAGTCCCTGCTGCTGAAAAACATCCCCACAGCATAATGCTGCCACCACCATGTTTCACTGTGGGGATTGTGTTCTTGGGGTGATGGGATGTGTTGGGTTTGCGCCAGACATAGCGTTTGCTTTAACTTTAGTAATTAAGTAAGTTATTTAGTAATTAAGCTTAAGTAGTAGGTTAAATTTTAGCCTCATCTAATCAGAGATGAGGTAGATTTAGCCTCATCACATTTAGCCTCATCTGATCAGAGATCTAGATTCCTCCATACATTTGGGGATTTGCCCACATACCTTTTGTCACTCAAAATGTGCCTTCTTATTTTTAACACTAAGCTTTTTTTCTGGCCATTCTTCTATAAAGCCCAGCTCTATGGAGTGTACGGCTTATTGTGGTCCCATGCACAGGTACACCAGTCTCTGTGGAACTCTGCAGCTCCTTCAGGGTTACCTTTGGTCTCTTTGCTGCCTCCGTGCCCGGTCTGTGAGTTTTGTTGTGGTACCATGCTCTTTCCATTTGAAAATGATGGATTTGAGAATGCTCCGAGGGATCATCAAAGAATTGCATATTTTTTTAAAACCCAACCCTGACTTGTACTTCTCAATAACTTTGTCCCTGACTTGTTTGGTGAGCTCCTTGTTCTTTATGGTCTTGCTTAGTGATGTTGCAGTCTCTGGGGCCTTTCAGAAAAGGTGTGTTTATACTGACATCATGTGACACTTAGATTGCACACATGTAGACTTCATTTCACTAATTATGTGACTTCTGAAGGTAATTGGTTGCGCCAGAACTTTTGAGGGGCTTCACAGCAAAGGGGGTGAATACATATCCACATGCCAATTTTCAGATTTGAATTTTTTTTTTAATTCCTTTTTATATGTATTTTCTCATATCCCTTCACAAACTTAGACTATTTTGTGCAGATCCATCACATAAAATTGAGATTAAAAAACATTTAAATTACAGGTTGTAATGTAACAAAATAGGTAAAAAGCTAAGGGGTTGAATACTTTTGCAAGGCACTACTACACTATTACTGATTTAATTTAATTATCAATGCAACACAACATGTGCTTCATTGAGAATACAGCCTCTATCTTATCTATAGCCCTTATTTTATTATTATTTTTATTCCAGTATATTGCTATGTAATAGGAGAAACTCCAAAACCTTCCAAAATGTTTTTAATGTCTCTCATATGTTTTGCATGGGGATTTTCAGCTGCCTTTGAATTCTCAACCAAGTTATTAGAAAGGTATATCGACTCTGGTGCAGAGCTTTACTCAGCACCTCCAGGATGCAGAGGTTGAGACTTGAGTCTGTAACACTGATTGCCGAAATGACAGCTATAGCACATTTACAGTGTTTTCTCCCCAATTAGGACAATGTAGACTTCAAGCATTGGTGGTACTCAGAGGAACGTAAGTTCAATAATATAACATCACAATACGATATTTACATTATTTATTCTGATCTTATAATCTTCTGGTTGGGAGGCACGGTGGTGGAGTGGTTAGCACATCCAGCTCACAGCAAGAAGGGCTTAGGTTCCAGTCCTGGGCCTACATGTTCGCATGAGTTTCCTGTGTGTATTCCAGTTTCTTCCCACTGTTCATGGTTTACCCTGCCTTAGCCCAGATTTGGCTGAGATAGGCTCTAGCCTCTCTGCGACCCTAATAAGATTAATTGGTTCAGCAAATTAATTCATGAATGAACCTTCTAGTTGCAATAACAGAGCTTTCAGCAATGTCTTACATCCGGCATGTTATATCAGACACTCAGAAGATACTCAGTAATGATGATGTAATGCTAAAATCTGCTGTATTCAGACTTTAAGTGTAAGTCTGGAACTTATTATGATTTTGAGCACAATGTTGTTGTCCATTGTCAAGCATCACACAGAATCGCCCTTGCCAAACCCCAGCCTGGAATCCAGGGACTATTTTGTATTTGCTTATTTGTTTTTTTTTTGTTTATGCCCAAATGCAAGTGCCTGGGTATCCCGAGTGGCACATTGAATAGGTGCATGACTATGAACCTTGAGATCGCAAGTTCAAATCCAGGTTGATGCCGCAGCCATCCTCGCCATGGAGTCCTTGGGAACTAATTGGCCGAGCTGTCAGGGGAGGGAGAGATGGCATACGCTCCTCTGTCACTCTCAGCGTTCACCGGCCAATCCATGGGCGTCTGTGAGTTCATTCGTACAAAAGGGGAGGATATCGTTTTTCCCTCCGAGTGTGTTAGGCTGCCTCCAAATGCACAACAGTTCGTAAAAGGCAGGTGGCAGCATTGCATGTCAGGAAGTGGGCATGTGCATACTTATGCCCCTCGCTGGTTGGTGGGGGTCATATGTGATAGGGAGGCAACACTTGACGGGTGGGAATTGGATATGACTAAAATTAGTGCAGAGGATGACGGGGGGGGGGGGGGACTTGCCTGGGTTTCCTGGCAGTGGTATAGTAAATATTCGTGAAAATAATCTGAAAGACACCCAGAAAGTGACTTAAACAGTGACTTGTCGCTAAAAATGCACGTTTCCCAGCATAAATATTCACATGACTTCTGAACTTAAGTTAAAAACTTTGTGTATGGTCCTGATTCACTGAACTATCTGTCTAATATTGAATATGGATCTGCTTCATTTCCAGCCTGGAAGAAAGCTGAATGTCCAGGTACAATGAAAGATGAAGCAAAGTAAGTGTCAAAAAATGATTAACAATAAATTAAAGTTGAGGATACCTGAGGTTCTATTGTATGCACATCAGTGTAGTTTGTACTCATACAAGGGGAGCACAAGTTTGGATTTTAGATTTCAGCCAAGGGTGTGTGTGTGTTTGTGTGTGTGTGTGTGTGTGTGTGTGTGTGTGTGTGTGTGTGTGTGTGTGTGTGGAGTTTGCATGTGCTTCGTGTGCTTGTGGGGGTTTCCTGTGGGTACTCATACAGTTACTGATACAGTTTTCTCCAACAGTTGACAGACATGCACTTTAGGTCAACTGACTACACTTAATTGCCCAAAAGTGTGAATATGAGTGTGAATGGTTAGTTGTGCTAGCCTGTGTTATATAGTTCTTACAGTAGCTCTACATTTTTCACTTAATACACATCGAAACAAAACAAGACACAATGCAGTTAATGACTTCTTAGGTTCAAGTTCAAGTGTGTTATGTGTTGGGTTGTAACGGTGGCATCATGGTTAGCATGTCTGCCTCATATCAAAAACGTCCTGTGTTCGAGTCCCAGCCTCGGGTGGTTTTTTTTGTGAAGTTCCCTGTGCTAACATGGGTTTTCTCTGGGTCTCCAGTTTCCTCCCACAGTCCAAAGACATGCACATTAGGTTAAGGGGCTGGTCCAAATTGCCCACAGTGTGGATCTGAGTGTGAATGGTTGTGTGTGTGCTGGCCCTGGAATGGTCTGGCTAGCTGTCCAGGGTGTACCCAGCCTTCACCCGGTGTTGGCAAAAATAGGTCGCAGTTTTCTTACGGGCCTAGCAGAATTAGGTGATCCGGCAAATGAGTGAGTGAGTGAGTGAATGTTGTGTGTTATGTGAACTGTGTCAGCTCTGAAATGTACCAGTACCTGTTTTTAAATGGAATGAGAGAAGTTATTCTGATTACAAATCACAGATCTTGATCACATCTCTCGATAGGCTTGTAACCTTTAACGTAATAAGTTGGGATACCATGAATATATCTGTCACCATCAACTTGAGCTTTTATTGTCTTATGGTTACAAAGAGGTCTCTTCATATCTCTAAAATTCCACTTATTTATACACAGTTTCACAAACACACCTGTCATCCTTTCATTTTTCTCTCCAGAGTATTCACACAGAAAGCTGAAAATCTAAAAAGAGCCATTTATGTGTTTGATTACCTCTTGTCTGAGCAAGGAGCGAAGCTGCAAGGGCACATTATACAACTACAGGAAGTGGCTGATGGCATTAGCAAGGTCCGTAAGGGGGCGAAGATACCAGGGAACAGGTCTTACCGGAGCCAGAGGGGCCATCAGAGCCAGAGGGGCCATCGGAGACGGAGGGGCCACCAGAGCCGGAGGTTCCATTACAAAAAAAGTAAACACCAATACGGACAGAAGAAGGTGGAAACAATCCTGAACGATCACAGTGAACAGATAGAGGAAATTGAAAGGTGTGTAACGTTTATCGGCACCAATATCGAGTCCCTGAAGAAATATGACCTGTCCACATTAAAAGGGGTGGATTTGGAAGCTCTGAAGGTGGCCGGAATGGCACATAACGTTGGAGACAGTATAGGAGTGATCGAAGCAGTCAGCAAGTCATCAGGTCTGATCCAAGGTTTTGCACTAGGCTTGGACATCTACTTCAATAAAGAAGACTTGAAACTGAAGAAGGGCTCTGAGACCAAGTTTGCTAAGAAAATGCGCAAAGTTGTGAGGCGGATGCAGGCCAGCCTTGATGAGACATTTAAAGACATGTAAAATATATATATAAGAGCTTTGGGATCCATTCTACCCAGAAAACAATTGACAACATTGCACAAAAGTTGCAATGACTTTATTTGTAGACTACTAGGATCATTGTTAAACTGTTACAGGTAACATTTCAATGCATGTATTCAAGGCATTATCAGTGGATGTTACAGTAACATTAATTTGCAAGGATTGTGATCATGTGTACTGTGGTTTCCTTAGTTAGCAGGGTAGTGTAAATATTTTCAGAATTAATAAATATGGTCAACTGGAAATTGGAATGATGGGATCTGCATGCATGCAGAACATGATTTATGTATATAGTTCATTGCAAACTTGGGTATAACTGCATTGTAAGTTTCTAGAGACCCTTTTCTGTTTTTTCTGTGGCTTGCACCTTTTCCTTTAACTGACTGACATCAATAACATAACTCTTTGATTATCCTGCTCAGACAACACTGAAAGGTTGTCTACTGGGTATTTTTGGGAAGGTTTGGTCTTGGTCTTTTAGGATCATTCTTAAGGTCACAAGTGCAGCGGTTGGTTCAGAGGTCAAGGTCAAAGATCAAATTAGTGCATTTTTCGAATTTTGGAGAAACTTTGGAGAAAGTATTGTCCATATCGTCATGCAAAAGTCTTATATTGTCTAGTAAATCTATTCTATAGTAAAATCTATTTATTTAGAAAATGTGTTACAGAATTTGAATAAAAGGTGTCATATCTCATTTTCTATTGAACTTTCTAGAAAACAGTTGTACATAGCCACAAAATGATCCTGCATATTACGTTTAGGAATTTTTTTAAATATAATGAAAGGTTAGCATAGAAAGGGTGTCAGTTAAGTTTTTTAGTGCAAATATGTCACCCTCAGTATGCAACTAAAGGTCAAGGTCGAAGGGTAAACTAATGTCAATAATCCACAAATATGCATGTTTGGGTTCTCGCCATTTATTCGAACAGTTTTTATTTCTTTGCATTTTAAAGCAAAGCCCGTATGACAAACTAAGCCAGCAAGCCTTGGCTAACAAACCATTAAAAGGATTAATTAATTGACTACCAATTGATAACCAATGGTGTATTACTCTTAATCTTTGCAATATTGATATTTGAACAGCAAATTTTGGAGAAAACAAGTCTGAATTGTTGACTCTGAAGTCATAAACTGAGCCTCCTGTCCCTTGTTACAATAGTTACTACAATAACATCAAACAGAGTCATTGATTAGCCAATATCAACTTGACAACATTGTTGCAGCGCCAAATCACTCATAATCAGTCATCATCATCATCATCCTCTTCACCGGAAGAGATACTGTAGGTAAGATTTTCATCATCATCATCATCATTATCTTCCTCTTCTTCATCAAAAGAAGGGTCTTTAGCAACAGCTGCAGACAGATTGCTTGGACTACGCTTTTCACCTTGCGACGCTTGATTGGTTTTTCAAATTGCTTCGGGTCTGCACGACATTCTTCGGTGAACTCTTGGTGCCATTCTCTTCCTTTCACAATGATGCTGGTAAGGTCTTTTTGTACTCCTGCTGATGCAGCCCATCCCGTGGCCAGGCAGTACAGGTCTGGAAGGTTTTCTTGAAATGGGTTCATTGTCTTCTCCAGGCTTTCTAGGACTGAACTGAGATCTTTATTGTCCCTCCTTATACAGTCTTGGCTTGTTGTCTCTCCATGAGAAAGGCCAACCATTTCTAAGAGGCTGCTCACTACTGCACCATGGAAAGCCCTTTTGAGGGTCCACCTTTTTCTTGCATCTACACATTGAGTAAAGGCAGTGATTCCTCTCCGAAACAACACCCCCCACCCCCCCACCCCTTGTGGTGATGCTGCATCCTTGTTTACTGTTTGCTCGAGGGTCAGGTCAACCGCACTCCGAGCAAAGTTCTTCCCAGTGCGCCTGATTGACAGATCCTAACCTGGCTTCAAAAGAAATGGTTTCAAAAGAGCCATAGCTACCTGGCTAATTCGTTGGTGGCTTTGCATTGTCGAGTAACAGGCATGTAGGCCGTTGTGTACCCTTTGACCTTGACCTTTAGTTGCAGACTATTTGTGACCTATTTGCACCAAAAAAACTTAACTGACACCCTTTCTATGCTAACATTACATTAGACTTCAGAAAATTCCTAAACTTGACATGCAGGGTCATTTTGTGGATATGAACAACTGTTTTCTTGAAAAATGAATAGAAAATGGGATATGAAAGGCTCCCGAGTGGCGCATCGACAAGGTGCGCGACTATCAACCCGGAGATCGCAAGTTCGAGTCCGGGTTGATGCCACAGCCATCCGTGACCGGGAGTCCATGGGAGCTAATTTGCCGAGCTCTCACGGGAGGGAGGGATGGCATACGCTCACTTCCCTATCACTCACAGCGATCACCAGCCAATCATGGG
>JAQMYF010040435.1:0-11219 GCA_030014195.1 Neosilurus mollespiculum
TCAAACATCATCAGCTATCATTATTCTCCATCAAACACCATCAAACATCATCATCCCTCAATCAAACATCATCAGCTGTCATTATTCTCCATCAAACACCATCAAACACCAACATCCCTCAATCAAACATCATCAGCTGTCATTATTCTCCATTAACACCATCAAACATCATCATCTATCACTATTCTCAATCAAACACCATCAAACATCATCCCTCAATCAAACACCATCAAACATCATCCCTCAATCAAACACCATGAAACATCATCCCTCAATCAAACATCATCAGCTGTCATTATTCTCAATCAAACACCATCAAACATCATCCCTCAATCAAACACCATCAAACATCATCCCTCAATCAAACATCATCAGCTGTCATTATTCTCCATCAAACACCATCAAACACCAACATCCCTCCATCAAACATCATTAGCTATCATTGTTCTCCATCATACACTAATAAATACCAGCCATCTAATCAATGTTGTCATCCTTCTTATGATGTTATAAAAATATCTAACCAGCATTTTGCTCTTTTACGAGATGGTTTGATCTATTTGATTTTTATGAACATATTTTATGAATTTTAATAATTCAGTTTCTTTCCCTTGATTTTGTCTTTGTCTGTCTGTTGGTCTGTCTGTCTGCAGGTGTACTGGGTCGCACCAATGATGGCTGGAGTAGCAGCTGCTCTCTTCTACGATTTCGTGCTGCAGCCTTACAGTGAGTCCTATGGTAAACGCCTCAGAGCCATTAAAGGAGACTCAGATGCAGAAACATCACCGTTAATTGAGCCGTCTGGCAGCGGGGAGTCACAGTGGCCCAGACGCTAAACACTCCACTGTGTTTTTGTCAATGTGCTGGTGCTGTAGGTGTGTACAGCTGGGTTTGTGTTTTGGAGACTGTTGTTTGAGGTTTTCGGGTGATTCTCTGGGTTGTGATGTCATTTGTGTTGCATTGACATGTTTGTTAATTCATTTAAAAAAAAAACTTCAACCCTTTTATGCATTTATGAGGGAAATAAAAATTTGACAAATTAAATAAATGCTTGATTTAAATAAAGTTCACTTTTTAGAGAATTATAAGGGCTAAATCTAAACACAATAAAAATATTTTCCTTATATTTCCTTGGATTTTACTTATTTAATTTTATAACTAAAATTTTTTTTTTTTTAAATGACATTGTTATTGCTGCTTATTTTTAATGAATTAAATATTCTGGAGTGTTAAAGCCATTCCTAATGAAAGGAGAAAAAAAGACAGAAATCAGAAAGACACACACAAAGAAATGAAATAAGAAGAAACAGTTGGAATGAAAATTAAGAAAAACAATTAGAAAATAAGAGCAAAGAAAACAAATAAATATTGAGTACATGCTTGAGTGTGCATTAACCTAATCACCTACAATTTGTCAGCAGTAACCATCCTTCTGAAATGGTATTTTGTACTTAAACGTTAAAATAAAAATACTTTCTGATAGTGGACTAAAAGGTTTAGATTTTGAAATCGTTTGTGTATGTGACCTACATATTCTTTGTCATCATGTTTTCTTGCTTTATTTTTCACGGTCCTTCCAGTTCAGCAGCGTTAATGCTTAGGAGCTCGTTGTTTACCGTAGAAGACATTCCATGTTTAGCAAGTTTAAAAAAACAAAACAAAAAAAACATGCTAGTCTCAGCTTTCAGCTTTCACACAGCAAAGGCGTCTTCCTCATTCTGTCTTGCTTTGTTTTGCTGATTACTTGCTAATTTGTCACTTCAAGGCCACAACGTAGCACAATACGCTCACACCCTGTTTAACAAAGATGGTCGGCATCCAGCTTCGAGATCCAGAACGTTTCTGCAAAAGATATCAAACCCCTCAGAACAAAATGGTATCTCACATGTCCAGCTTTTTCAGGAAGGAATTTATATCCTGTTATTCACTATTAGATCCATGTATGGACTGTGAGAAGAGCAGCACACAACAATGTGCACAGGAAATCATTCAGATGCTTTTTTGTGGGATGAGGCATTAATCGTATAAAAATGGATCCAAGTGCCGATGTTATGGTGATGTAATGCCAAAAAATCCAATAACACTGACTTCTAAAAGTGTCGGGTGACACACAGTGGTATATTTCATCTGCTCATGCTCAGTTCTCCTGTTTCAATTTAAACCTACCATATATTTTCTGAATGGGATGATCTGTGAAATTCAGTCACATTTAAATTCAGTCACATTTTTTTTTTGAACATTTTGCATTTCAGAGCAAATCTGCCATGACGGTGGTGGCTCAATGGTTAAGGCTCTGGATTACTGATCAGAAGTTTAGGGGTTGAAGCCCTAGTACCACCAAGGTGCCACTGTTAAGCAATTGGGCAAGGTCCTCAACCCTCAATTGCTCAGATATGTAAAAATAATAAATGTAAATCACTCTGGATAAGCGTTTTTGCCAAATGCCATAAATGTACAGGTAAATGCTATGGTGGTACACTGGTTAAAAATAAAGCAGACAAATTAAATCTAGGACTAACTGGCAAAATGTGTGAAAATCCTTCCTCCAGGAAACTTTCATATTTTTTAAAACACACCTTCAGACACCGACAAGCATCAGTATTCTCTATCAAACACCATCAACACTCTTCACCAAACACCATCAACCATAAACATCCCTCTCCAAACACCATCAATCATCATCATTCCTCAACAATGACCATCAACATTCCCCTCCAAATACCATCAACCATCGACATTATCCATCAAACACCATCAACCATCAACATTCCCATCCAAATACCATCAAACACCATCAACCAACAACACTCCACCAAATACCATCAACCATCAACATTTCTTACCAAACACCATCAACCATCAACACTCCTCACCAAATACCATCAACCATCAACATTTCTCACCAAACACCATCAACCATCAACATTATCCATCAAACACCATCAACCATCAGCATTCCCATCCAAATACCATCAAACACCATCAACCAACAACACTCCACCAAATACCATCAACCATCAACATTTCTCACCAAACACCATCAACCATCAACATTATCCATCAAACACCATCAACCATCAACACTCCTCACCAAACACCATCAACCATCAACATTATCCATCAAACACCATCAACCATCAACATTCTTCTCCAAATACCATCAAACACCATCAACCATTGACACTCCTCACCAAACACCATCAACCATCAACATCCCTCACCAAACACCATTAATCATCATCATTCCTTAACAATGACCATCAACATTTCCCTCCAAATACCATCAACCATCAACATTTCTTACCAAACACCATCAACCATCAACATTATCCATCAAACACCATCAACCATCAACATTCCCCTCCAAATACCATCAAACACCATCAACCATCAACACTCCTCACCAAACACCAGCAACCATCAACATTTCTCACCAAACACCATCAACCATCAACACTCCTCACCAAATACCATCAACCATCAACATTTCTCACCAAACACCATCAACCATCAACATTCTCCATCAAACACCATCAATCATCAACATTCATCACTAAACACCATCTCCCCTCAGCATTCTACACCAAACACCATCAACCATCAACATTTTTCATCAAACACCATCAACATTCTCCATCAACCATCAACCATCAACATTCCCTCCAAATACAGTCAAACACCATCAACCATCAACATTCCCCTCCAAACATCATCAACATTTTCCATAAAACACCATCAATGTTCCCTTCCAAACACCATCAAATATTAACATTCCCCATTAAACAGGCAGGGTAGTGGTAGGGCAGTGTTGGCTTAGTGGTTAAACATTCTACATACATCAAATACCATCAATGTTCCCCTCCAAAGACCATCAACATTCTACATACATCAAACACCATTATCCATCAACATTCCCCTCCAAACACCATCAAACATCAACATAACAAGTGGTGGTCAGAGATATAGAGTGGGGTGGCAGTAATGCCTGTGCCTGGGGAGGGACGGCTGAAAATAAGATCTAGGAGATTCCCTCCTTTGTGTGTGGGAGAGCAGTTGTTGAAAGTTAGAGAAAAGGAATAAAGAAGAAGAGAGAAAAGGGAAGAGGACTGGAGCTTGTCAGAGGGAAGGTTGAAGTCTCCCAGGAGGGAGACTTGGAGGGGGGGTGTCAGTGGGGAATGTACTGAGGAGCGTGTCCATTTCTTTGGACTTTTGGAGGAAACCGGAGTACCTGGAGGAAACCCATGCAAGCATGGGGAGAACATGCAAACTCCACACAGAAAATATTTCACCAAGTCCAGGACTTAAACCCAGGACCTTCTTGCTCTGAGGCAGATGTTGTGTGTATATATACATATATATGTTTGTGTGTGTGTGTGTGTGTGTGTGTGTGTGGGTGCGTGTGTATGTGTGTATATGTATGGACATGTGTGTGGGGGCGGCAGTGGTGGCCCGGTGGTGGGTGCTGGATTACTGATCCGAAGGTCGGGGGTTCAAGACCCACTGTCACCGGGTTGTCACTGCTGTCCCCCCCGGTGCAGCTAACTGGGTTATTAAAGACCGTCCATGTCTCTCACTGTCTGTGGTGAGAGGAATGTAAAAGAACCGTTGCTGATTTTCATAAAGAGGAGGCTGCATATCCGTCAGCGTGTTTCTGCCCTGTGAGCTGTCCAGGGTGTACTCTGCCCTCGCCCAGAGTCGGCTGAGATGGCGCCAGTCTCCCCGCGACCCTAATTTGGATTAAGCGCTTCATAAAATGAGTGAATGAATGAGTGTGTGTGTGTTTGTGTGTGTGTCAGGACAGAGGAAGCACGTTTAATTGTAAACTGTTCATCCTGTGTTTGAGTGATGGTTTGGGGAAATCTGTCATAGCCATTGTTCTCTAGAAAGTCTGGAAGTTCCTAGACATTTGTGTGTGTGTGTATATGTGCGCATGTCTTTTTCGCCACCTTCCTGTTCCCTGCAAGAGGAAAAAAACCTAAAACACTGGTTGTGTGTGTTTGTGTGTGTGTGTGTGTGTGTGTGTGTTTGATTACCTGTGTGGTATATAACAGGTCAGGTTTGAGTTATGCTCATCTGTGTGTGTGTGTGTGTGTGTGTGTGTGTGTGTGTATTTGTGTGTGGCATGAGGAAGGACGTAAGAAGAATGTGTCACTCGCTCAAGTTCTGCTTGTGTAAGCGTCACACTCAGCAACACCCGAAACTTCAGTTACTGCTTCACGATAACACACACACACACACACACACACACACACACACACACGGACACACAGTTTCCGTATTACTGAAGTTATTGCTTTTGGTCATAAGTGTGGGTTTTTTTTATTGTCCCCTTAAATACACCATGGTCATGTCTCAAATCTCACACACACACATCGCAAAATAATATTGCAATCATATGTATTAAATTATTATCCACGTACTCCATGGGCTGTGTTCAGGGTGGAGTCAGTATTCAGAACTCAGATGGAAGTACACACTTTTGAGTGCACGGAGGCGGGTCTAAGTAAAACAGGGCATGTCTTAGCGACAAACATCTGTTGAACTTAAGAATATTTTCTTGCATGATGGTGATCGTCTGGAGTGCCACCCTATTCATTCCCATTGTTCCTCTACTGAAGAACAATCTGGAACCTGGGAGGAGCTACATGAGCAGGCTGTAATTATCTGAATACACACAGAGCTCAGAAACTCCCTCCACTTAATCAGCTGCATAACCCGACTCTGAACACCCGGTATTCCTCATGGAAATACTCAATTCAATTCAATTCAGTTTTATTTGTATAGCGCTTTTTACAATTGACATTGTCACAAATGAATGGGTGAAATACTCACCCATCATGTGGACCGATATCTCCGACCCGGAGCGATTTTCACTGTTTACTTCATAATGTAACAGCTTCCATCGCTGAAGTGAAGGGCATGTCACCAGCTGGGCCACACCCACTTATTTGCATATTTAGGTCCCACCCTCAGAAGATGATGACATGCAAAGTTGAAGCTTTCTGTCTATAAAATTGGATTAATAACTTCTGCTGAAATTACTGGGCCTGTCAGTGTTTCTTATATTTAAATTATTATTATTATTATTATTATTATTATTATTATTATTATTATTATTATTAGAGCCTGTTGTGATGGTGTGCTGTAAGGCCTGGTGTGATGATTGCCCTGACCACAGTGTTGCAGAGTAAGTGTTTAACTGAAGTGTGTGTGTGTGTGTACACACTTGGCACTCAACTACTGTTAGAGAGAGAATGAGAGAAAAGAGTTCAAAAGAAAGGTTCAAGTTCTACATTTCTAAAATAAAATACAATGTGTGTGTGTGTGTGTGTGTGTGTGTGTGTGTGTGTTTTATTGGCTGATATTACACACAGCACACTCACAGATAAAGTATGTGTCAGTGTTTATTAGTGTCCAGTACACTCAGATGGAAAAATGAGGACAAATTCCTGCACAGTGCACACACACACACACACACACACACACACACTTACTTAAACACACACACTGTGCATTCTCTTTCTTTATTAATGGAAATAATGGAAACTCATATGGAATGGTTTAGCGAGTGGAGAAATGAAAAAATACAGTGCACTTATACAACTTAAGAAAATGAAGATAAATCAGAAAACAAGTACTTTTCAAGTATTAATTTCATGTAATATTGAATCATATTGATGGGAATAAGTAAACAAACAACAATATATAGTATGAACAACAATAAAAGTCTCTTTTTTGAGAAAGAAAGTCAATATTTAGTGTGAACACCCTTTACTTTGATTACAGCATTTAACCTTTCAGGCATAGAGTTCACCTATTTTTTAATTTCTTCACTCGCTTAAACGTTCCATACGGTCTGAAGTTCATTCATGCAAAAGTCAAAAATATAAAATTTGCGACACCTTTCAATTTTCCTGAAAAATTGGTATTTACAGTGTTTTTGTTTATTATTCATACTTTTACCTCAATATACTTGTCAGAATAATTTTTTTGGTTCTCGTTGCCTACAATATCATTCAATACATTTTCACCAAAAAATTATACAGAAGTAATTTTTACTTCTCTTCATTAGGAGCCCTTTTAGACAGAAGTGGTGGTGTATAATCTTCACTGCACTTCTGTGTATCTGTTTATCTCTTTATTTGTTTATCTGCAGGATTGCACTAAATGCTCATCCAATGTCCATGAAACATGGCGGGAAGTTGTAGCAGTGGCTGAGGAAGAACCCATTCCATTATGAAGAAGCTCCAAGTTACGTCTCTATCGGATGATGAAAGTTCAGGGTGTGCTGGATATTTCTGAGAGTTTGTTCTTGTGAAGCTTTTTAAAGATCTCAGTTGCTGGATTTGAGATTTTATCTCAGGAGCTGGTGTGTAAAAGGATGTAGTGCTCTTCATTAGGTTTTACCTTTTTGATTTTGTGTACACTGAATATTAGGAAAAAAGGATGAAGAGCATCACTGGACTCCATTCCCTGCTCAGAGGTTACCTTTCCTCACCAGCCCTGGGAAAGAAAAAGAAACACAGCACATACAAGCGCAATTCTCCCACCTACAGGCATGGCTTGAGATTGGTCACCTGTACAGGCATGGCTAGAGAGCCGTCCCCGGTACAGGCGTGCCTAGAGAGTGGTCACGTGTACAGGGGTGGTTAGAGAGTGGTCATGGGTACAGGGGTATATAGAGAGTAGTCACCTGTTCAGGCATGGCTAGAAAGTGGTCACCTGTAGAGGCATGGCTACAGAGTGGTCATCTGTACAGGCATGGCTAGAGAGTGGTCACCTGTACAGACATGCCTAGAGAGTGGTCACCTGTACAGACATGGCTAGAGAGTGGTCACCTGTACAGGGGTGTCTAGAGAGTGGTCACTAGTAGAGGCATGGCTAGAGAGTGGTCACCTGTACAGGTGTGCCTAGAGAGTAGTCACCTGTACAGGCATGGCTAAAGAGTGGTCACTTGTACAGGAATGTCTAGAGAGTGGTCTCCTGTATAGGGGTGTCGAGAGAGTGGTCACTTGTAGAGGCATGGCTAGAGAGTGGTCACCTGTACAGGCATGGCTACAGAGTGGGCACCTGTACAGGTATGCATAAAGAGTGGTCACCTGTACAGGCATGGTTACAGAGTGGTCCTATACACCTGTACAGGAATGCCTAGAGAGTGGTCTCCTGAATAAAAGTGTCTAGAGAGTGGTCACCTGTAGAGGCGTGGCTATAGAGTGGTCACCTGTACAGGCATGGCTACAGAGTGGTCACCTGTACAGGCATGGTTACAGAGTGGTCACCTGTACAGGAATGTCTACAAAGTAGTCACCTGTATAGGGGTGTCTAGAGAGTGGTCACCTGTAGAGGTGTGTCTAGAGAGTAGTCACCTGTACAGGCATGGCTACAGAGTAGTCACCTGTACAGGCATGCATAAAGAGTGGTCACCTGTACAGGCATGGCTAGAGAGTGGTCACCTGTATAGGGGTGTCTAAAGAGTGGTCACCTGTACAGCAATGCCTAGAGAGTGGTCACCTGTATAGGGGTGTCTAGAGAGTGGTCACTTGTAGAGGCATGGCTAGAGAGTGGTCACTTGTAGAGGCATGGCTAGAGAGTGGTCACCTGTACAGGGGTGTCTAGAGAGTGGTCACCTGTACAGGGGTGTCAAGAGAGGGGTCACCTGTACAGGCATGGCTACAGAGTGGTCACACATACATGCTGTAGGCGGAGCTACTTTACACTCTGTGCAGTAATATTCCAAACTTATCTCAGCTGACTCTGGGCGAAGGCGGGGTACACTGTGAGCAGCGCGCCAGTCCATCGCAATGTCAACACACATACAACCATTCACATTCACACCAAGGGGCAATTTGAAACAGCCACCTAAAGTGTAATGTGCAAGTCTTTGGACTGTGGGAGGAAACCATAGTACCCAGAGGAAACTCACAAGCATTCTTGCTGTTAATAAGCTACTCCCCCATGCCTCCAGATTCTATAACATGTTTCTCTACAATTATTCGATTAGATTTTTCTGGTGTAATAATTTTCATTTTGATTATTCACTCTTTTACTTTCCTTTCACTTGGAGCTGCTTTAACACATGAAATTCCACTACAGGCATCAATAATGTTAATCTTATCTTATTATGCACACAACAATGCTTCAAAAATCAATGTGACCCTTCCACTGGATCCTAAAACACTGCACTGTGGACTGAGTCGTTGAGGTTTAATACACACAGGCTGGAACATTACATATGTGATCCCTGAGAACCGCCTTACACTCATTTATTTCTGCCTTTATTTGTATCACCTGTCTTGTTAGATTAATTATCTGTTTAATGAGTTCATGTTCCATGCTTCCGTTAATGTTTTGTGTTGTTTTGCTTGGTGAAGGTTTGCATTCCTACCTGAGTTAGATTTTTTTTTAGCTTCCTTACAGCGCGCTGAAGCTGGGCCTTTCAAACTTTGTATGCTGGTTCATTATTATGAGTGCTAGGATGAGTTTGTGTGTGAGTGACCTTGACTTACTTTTCAAGGTAACAGAGGCAAAACTGTATATTAGGTTTCTGGATATTTACTTGCCTCACGCTGAAGCTGGGGCTTTCAAACTTGCTATGTTTGTTCTATAGTGGCCTATTATGAAATGGTCCTTTCAGCAGGATCGTCTTTAATATTAATTAATAATAAAGGCCAGCATGGTGTGTGTGTGTTGACCTTGCAATGGACTGGCGAGCTATTCAGGGTGTACCCCGCATTTGCCCAAAGTTGTCTGAGATAGGCTCCAGCCTCCCTGCAACCCTAATGGTATTAAGCAGTTCAGCAAATGAATGAATGAATTATAAATCTGTTTTATTTTATTGCTCCCCGTCAATAACTGGGCCAATCAGCATCAGTTCACGCATGGACATGGGACAACCCTCAACGTTATATTCTGTGCCTACAGGGCTCCACTTAGGAGCTCCGCTAATACTAATCGTACTGCAGTCTCCACGTCTCCACACTCTTCATTCTTTGATCCTCACCCTTCACTTTCTGTTTAAATCAACAATAAATTACATTTCATTATTACTGCTGATAAAACAGGGGCAGTGAGTGTGTGGATGTGTGTGTGTTTAGGCATGTGTGTGTGTGTGTTTGTGCAAATGTGTATGTGTGTGAGTGTGTGTATGTGTGTTTATTTAAGTGTGTATGTGTGCATGTATGTGTGTGTGTAAGTGCGTGTGTATAAGTGTGTGTTTGTGTCTGCATGTGTTAAAGTGTGTGTGCAAATGTATATGTGTGTGTTCAAGTGTGTTTAGGTGTGTTTGTTTGTGTGTGTGTGTTTAAGTGTTTGTGTGTGTAAGGGTGTTTAAGTGTATATTTTTGTGTTTAAATGTATGTGTTTTTAAGTGTATGTGTGTATAGGTGTGTTTGTTTGTTGTGTGTGTGTTTGTGTTTAAGTGTGTTTGTGTTTAAGTGTGTATGTGTGTGTTTAAGTGTGTTTGTTTGTTGTGTGTGTGTTTAAGTGTGTATGTGTTTGTGTTTAAGTGTGTATGTGTGTGTTTAAGTGTGTTTGTTTGTTGTGTGTGTGTTTGTGTTTAACTGTGTATGTGTTTGTGTGTGTTTAAGTGTATGTGTGTGTTTAAGTGTGTTTGTTTGAGTGTGTGTTTGTATGTGTGTGTTTGAGTGTGTGTGTGTGTGTGTGTTTGTATGTGAATGTGTATGTGTGTGTTTGTGTGTATGTGTGTGTTTAAGTGTGTTTGTTTGTTGTGTGTGTTTGTGTTTAAGTGTGTATGCGTGTGTTTAAGTGTGTTTGTTTGTTGTGTGTGTGTTTAAGTGTGTATGTGTTTGTGTTTAAGTGTATGTGTGTGTTTAAGTGTGTTTGTTTGAGTGTGTGTTTGTATGTGTGTGTTTGAATGTGTGTGTGTGTGTGTTTGTATGTGAATGTGTATGTGTGTGTTTGTGTGTATGTGTGTGTTTAAGTGTGTATGTGTGTGTTTAAGTGTGTTTGTTTGTTGTGTGTGTTTGTGTTTAAGTGTGTATGTGTGTGTTTAAGTGTTTGTTTGTTGTGTGTGTGTTTAAGTGTGTATGTGTTTGTGTTTAAGTGTGTTTGTTTGTTGTGTGTGTGTTTGTGTTTAAGTGTGTATGTGTTTGTGTGTGTTTAAGTGTATGTGTGTGTTTAAGTGTGTTTGTTTGTTGTGTGTGTGTTTAAGTGTGTATGTGTTTGTGTTTAAGTGTGTTTGTTTGTTGTGTGTGTGTTTG
>JAQMYF010040436.1:0-11209 GCA_030014195.1 Neosilurus mollespiculum
TGTACTAATGTGATTTGTACACCGATGTGAATATGACGATGTTCACCATTCTTTCAGACATCAGCCAAACCTTTGAGCTCGTTCTCAGTTCTGTGATATGGTTTAGCTCGAATGGAAGTTCCGGTCATGGTTTTTTGTTTTGTTCTGTTTGTTTTCGAAGCCGTGAGTGTGTAAGTAATGACCTGCTCTTTACATCCTGTGGTTTTCTACATTTGCTTCACTAAGAATAGCTCGACTCATGCAGAGAACACTTTACACAGCTGGTGTTGTGAACGCTGCTCGCTGCTTGTTTAATGTAATATCTTTGGTTTGTTTGTTTGTTTGGTGTGTGTGTGTGTGTGTGTGTGTGTGTGTGTGTGTGTGTGCGTGTATGCAAGCACTTGCTCAGGTTTTCTCTGGATTGTTCTAGTTGAACTAGCTTTCCGTAGTACCGAACCTGCTGGATTAATACTTTGAAGTGTAAAATTACATTTGAAGGTACATGCCTCCTGGAAGGTACAGGTCTACTGAGATTATTAGCACATACAGTGTTTACTTGAATGTCTTGAATTGGTTAACATGGGTTATAACATCTACCTTTCATCAAGTAAATGGAAGAGGATAGATAAAGTTACAGAAAACGGTTACAGCCCTATATTCCAGCAGCCGATTGGTCCGACAGTTTCAGCCCATTGGTCTGACAACCCCAATCCTAACCTTAACCCTGGGTTTACACTGGGGCCACAATGTCCGCGATCTTCGAGATTGGATAGAAACTTTATGAGTGTTGGGGGTTGTGGGATCGAATAGTGATGACCTTGAGGGAACTTGGTGGATTCATGATGATCTTGAGGGACTCTTGGAGGGTGCATCCAGCTCATTTACAACTGATTTAAGCAAGGTGCCCATCTCATATGAGTAAGGCTGTCGGACCAATGGGCTGTCAAAACACAGAGCCGTCCCTTTATAGAACATTGGTCTGACAGCCCTAACCCTAACCTTAATCCAACTGAGCAGGGTGCCCAACTGATTTAAGCAAGGTGCCCATCTCATATGAGTAGGGCTGTTGGACCAATGGATTATTGGACCAATGGGCTTACGTAGAGCTGTCCCCCAGGAAAGCGTTAGCTAGCTAACTTAGCTAAACAGAGCCACCTCCTAAAGGAATAAAGTAAAAACTAACTTTCATATGAAGGATTAATTTCCCCATACACACCCATTTCATCCCTATTATAAACAAATTGTTGGCGTATTTTATGTGCTCATTCCCAGGAAATTTTATTTATTATTTTATTCAGAGGCTGGTGTTCAGTAGAGGAAGCTGGCAAACAATAGGAAACTGCCAGTCTAGACAGAGCACTGTGTGTGTGTGTGTGTGTGTTTAAATTTTGAATAATTATAGCAGAACATTTACACTTCTAATTTCAATTTAATTTAGACATTAAGATTTACTCAAAATAATTTCAGATTGGTTTTCTGAGAGATAATTGAGCTTGTCTGTCTGTGTGTGTGTGTGTGTGTGTGTGTGTGTGTGTGTGGGAGCAGGGTAAACTCAAAGCACAGATTAATGGAAAATCTCCAGCAGCTGCTGACCAACATTACACCTGGTTCAACTCTTGTTAACGCGCTTAGCAACAGCACTATGATCCCTCATTAACCTGAATCCCGTTTTTTGCTCTTTTGCTCTGCTGCACAGCCAACGTGACCCTAAAGCAGGGAAGCACTACAAGGCTACTTGGCCAGAGTTTGGCCAATCCATTTATCTATCTATTTTCCATCCATGTTTATGTTTCTCTATCATTCTATCAAATCATACACTAATCTGGTTATCACTTTGTCTGTTCCTTTCTCCCTCTTTTCACCCATGCTCCAATCTGTCTCTTTTCCCCTCCATCCACCCAACCATCCATCCATCTATCCATCCATCTATCCATCCATCCAAACCCAACCATCCACTCAAGCCCAACCATCCACCCACCCACCCACCCATCCATCTATCCATCTATCCATCCACCCACCCACCCAACCATCTATCCATCCACCCACCCAACCATCTGTCCATCCATCCATCCCAACTGTCCATCCATCCATCTATTCATCTCTCCGCCCATCCATCCATCTATTCATTTGTCCGTCCACCCATCTATTCATCCATACACCCAACTATCAATCCATCCAACCACTCAAACGTCCATCGAAGTAGATGGATGGATAAATCGATGGATGGTTGGGTGGTTGGATGGAGGGATAGATGGGTGGATGGACAGATGAATAGATGGATGGACGGATGGATGCTTGGGTGCATCTACCCCTCCATTCATCCATCCATTAATATGTCACTCCATGTGTTCCTCTGCCTTTATATGCATACACCCACCATCCATCAATTTTTCCATCCAATCATCTATCTATCTATCTATCTATCTATCTATCTATCTATCTATCTATCTATCTATCTATCTATCTATCTATCTCTCTATCTATCTAATTCACTAAACAATGTTCCTTTAAGAGTTAGTTCTTATTAAAATGCCCGCTCAGTCGAACTGGTACAGTGTGTACAGGAGCGAAGGATCTTCTTAAAACCGTCTCTTCATATCTGTATCATCATTAGTGCACGTTAATCCCTAATGACCGACCGCGACTGGCGGAGCCAGTATAATCAGACACCAAACACGAGAAGACCTGAGAGAGGTGACATGATCCACCACTTACACACGTGACAGACACAGCATTTTCCTTTTTAAACCATTGCTACTTACTAAACCCCTGCCCAGAGTCATGCTTGTTCTTCCCATCATGCATCCATATAAAGAGCCACTTGGCTAATGGAAAGAAGTTCTCAGTGGGAGAGTGAGCTCACATGGGCAGACTGTTGGAAAGCAGCGTGACTTCATTGTTGGCCTAATGAGTCATGTGCTTCACTGCATGAAGCTTTAAAGTTCATGGAGAAGGTTCATTTCTCGATCGGCTCTGCTGGCTGTTATCTCGTTATCTCGTACAATGCTGAACCTGGACATGATGGAAACAGGGAAGAGATTCTTTCTTGACTGGAAGTGTAATTTATAATTAACACAAACACTTGTTTTTAAAAGTCCAATTCATATTACAGTGCTGAAGATCAGGTCATTTTGCCTAATAGAGAAACAACCAGTATGTTAATCACTAAAGAGTTCATAATTTACATAATTGTAAATGATATTAAGGACGTCCCATTTCTAAAGCTCTTGTGCCTAATATCTAATTAAAATTAATATCTAAAATGATTTCACAAGTACATGCCAAAGGCAAGGTAGATGTCGCTAAATAGTCCCCGAGATAGGATGTTAAGAGGATGATTAACTTCATTAACATTCACTGAGCCTGAGGCAAATAATTGTTTTATTATGCACTACACACGAATGTAAGAAAAAAAGCACACTAAAACAACATGTTGATGGTTTATTTCTTACATTTTTTAAAATCATGATGCACACACAGCATCTCTTTAACCATATTTAGGTGTTTCAGTATATACTACACAGAAACACGAAGAAAAGCAAACTAAAACGAGCTTTTTATTGTTTATATTTGCATATTATGACCATGACAGAGGCAGGTCAGGTGATCTCTGCGCTTCAATCCGAGCCTTCTTGTTCTGAGTTTAGTACACACCACATGGACCATTGCACATACACATTACACAATCATTTACACTCACACTTCCACCCAGGGTCAACTTGAAACAGCCGGTGAGCCTACTGTGCATGTTCTTGGACTGTCGGAGGAAACCGGAGTACCCGGAAGAAACCCAAACAAGGACGGGGAGAACATGCACACTCCACACAGAAACGCCCTCGCCAAGCCCAGGACTCGAACCCAGGACCTTTTCGCTGTGCTAACCACTGGCTCCCGAACACCACTACGCCCTAGAAAATAATGTGTCACCTAAAATTCTAAAAGCTAATCTTAAGGCTAATGGATTTGAAATGTAAACAAAATGGCCCCTTTTTTAAAATGCCTTTCTTCTTCCTTTTTCTTTGAAGAGTACAAATAGATTTTTCACTCCATCCTGTGCCAACACCAATATCGTGATAACGCACCTGTGTAACTACTCACGACAGGACTGAAGAAAATCACACACCGGCTAAATTCCTGACATTCCTTCACTCACATGGTGTATGTAATCGTGTAAGGCTTGTGGTGAAAACAACTGGACATGAGAACCATGTGACTTCACAGTATGTTTTCATACTAACTCCCACCAAACAGTCCAAACTCACACTCTGTCGCTGTGAGATTTATGAAAAGAACAAATTGCGAAACGTCAACGATTTGCTGCGTCTTCGCCCCAGAAATGCTAGAGGACAGAACATTCCTGACTTGGCCTGATGAAACCACAGTAGAATCTGGTATGTTGAGTGAAACCCGGTCTTCACTGATTGGATACACAGATTGGGGTTATACTGGTCCCAGGTTTACTCCAACGGATTGACGTCAGTGTTCACCTCCGCACCCCTATTATAACATCATTCTCATGATGTCATGGATGTGAATGTCACATGCACACACACACACACACACACACACACAAATGTATAAACCAATACACTGTGTGCGAGTCTGTGTAACTGCTGAGGGATACGTGGGAAAAAAGTTGGAATAGACACATGATCATTTATCAATAATAAATAATGTTATGTTATGCGGCACGGTGGCGCAGTGGTTTGCACGTCCGCCTCACAGCAAGAAGGTCCTGTGTTCGATTCCTGGGCCCGGTACATTTCTGTGTGGAGTTTGCACGTTCTCCCCATGCCTGCCTGGGTTTCCTCCGGGTACTCCAGTTTCCTCCAACAGTCCAAAGACATGCACAGTAGGCTAACTGGCTGTTTCAAATCACCCCTAGGTGTGAGAGTGATTGTGAATGGTTGTATGTATGTTGGTCCTGCGATGGCCTGGCGAACTGTTCAGGGTGTACCCCGCCCTCGCCTAGAGTCGGCTGCGGCTCCCCTGCGACCCTAATTAGGACTAAGCGGCTTAGAAAACGAACGAATGAAATACCGTTATGTTATACTCATCAGGCAAAATGAGCCCAGACATCACCAGTAGATTAAAGGTGCAGTCTGTCATATTTTTTCTACTCAGTAAACTTTCAAACATCGCCATGTTTTAGAATTATGAAGGCCGACACCCCATCCCCTGCGACGGAAAGAAGGCATATTGATTAAAAAGGATGTAATGAGACGGATAAATATCATCCCGGTAGCTTGTATGGCTAATGCTATCATGCTAGCTAACATATTAGAAATAATATAGAAATCTAGCGGCGTAGTGGTTAGCATGTCCGCCTCACAGCAAGAAGATCCTGTGCTTGGCGTGGGCGTTCCTGTGTGGAGTGTGCATGTTCTCCCTGTGCTTGCGTGGGTTTCCTCCGGGTACTCCGGTTTTCTCCTACAATCCAAAGACATGCATACTAGGCAGATTGGCTGTTCCAAATTTCCCCTAGGTGTGAGTGTTGCCCTGCGACGCTCTAGCGAGCTGTTCAGGGTGTACCCCGCCTTCTGTCGGTGTCGGCTGAGATAGGCAGCAGCAGCCTCCTCGCCTGCCTAGTAGGATTAAACGGTTCGGCAAATGAGTGAGTGACTGAGTGAGAGCGTATATACTGTATAATATTCCTTGTGTGATTTCACCAGAATGAACCGTGCTGCGTCACAGTACAGAGTGCGGTGCGGTAAAACTATTAGCGTGGGATCTAAATACTGGAAATAACCTGGATTTATTCCGACGGCTCAAGGAGCCCAGGTGCAGAAATTGGCCCCAGATTTAATCTGAAATCTCACCTGGGTGAGAGAAGCCCAGGAGACGGATGGATGAGTGAATGAACGGTGGAAGGGAGGGAGTGGAAAGTTTCAGGTGATGGAAGGAAGTTAAGGATTAGCCGGTGCCACTGCGTCGTAAAGCCGCTTGCAGGACAGGCTGCAGCCCTGACTCATCAGCACTAGGCTATGAGAGAGATGCGTGGACAGAACTGGACTGTAAAAATAACGATGATGAGGATTGAGATTGAAAACCGGGTGTGTACATTCTTCATTCGACGTACAAGCTTCAGTAAAACATCTCATCTCCTCAAATTTTCTTCCTGCCTGCATCTTTATTGAAAACAAAACTTCACACTCAAATCCAGTGAGGTATTTCTGGTCAGCGACTAAATCCGTGATCCTCGTTTTACTAAGTGTGAAACTGATCACGTTTTATTCTGCCTTTGGGTAATATGTACAGTTATGCTCTCACTGGGTCAAAAGCGTTCCCTGCTGGTCCATGATTAAGGGTCATGGGAACGGACCAGAAAGAAAAGAGTCAGCGAATCCTGAGATTACGAGGTCAGGAATTGAATCAGGAGCTCAGCAGCTGTAGAGACAAAGAGCAACAGGAAGTAGGGAGAACATGATGCTCTACACATGACAGATTTAGACCCATAATACACCGTACATACTCAGATCAGAGAAAAGACGGTCACGATATCAGAACTTTCATTCAACACCTCGTGCAACAGCCCACAAAATGCCCAAGAAAGGCTCAGTGACCGTCCTGGGATTTGAACCTACAACCTTTTCACTGAGGTTACTCACTCTCATTTACTCACTCACTCAATTGCTGGACTGCTGAATCCTATTAGGGTCGCGGGGAGGCTGGAGCCTATGTCATCCAACATTGAGCGAAGGCGGAGTACACCCTGAACTTCTCACAACTATCGCAGGACCAACACACACACACACACACACACACACACACACACACACACGCACCTATAGGCAATTTGGAACAGACAGTTAGCCTAATGTGCATGTCTTTGGACTGTTGGAGGAAACATGCACACTCCAGACAAGAATGCCCTCACCGAGCCCGAGACTCGAACACAGGACCTTTTGTTGGGAGGCAGACGAGATGAGCTCTAGCCTCCCTGCGGCCCTAATAAGAGTATGTGGTTTGGTAACTAAGTGAGGTAGAGAACTGGGTTCGCCTCACAGCAGGAAGGTCCTGGGTTCTCCCCGTGCTTGTGTGGGTTTCCTCCAGGTACTCTGGTTTCCTTCAATAGGATGTACCCCACCTTCACCCAGAATTGGCTTAGATGGGCTCTAGGCTCCCCGCAACCCTAATAGGATTAAGCAGTTCGGTAAATGAAATGAAATGACAACAGGACGTAGTAAAGTAGGCACATGACCTGTGTGTCTCGGTACAGCATCATTAAATTGTATGAGTAGCACTAAGGACTGACTGATATTTCTTTTCCCACACAGGCGGCGATAAGAAGCTCATGGGATGAATCAGGTGCTTGTTTGCAAGTAAAACACTGTAGGCGTTTCTCAGGACTGGCACTGAGAGCAGTTATCCTTTAGGCTAAAGTGCTGGGAAGCGGATTATGAGTTCTCACTGAGCCTGTAGTGAGGCATGCTGGGATGTTCTATTTAAAATCATAATAATTCAATCTCCTTTAAATAGAGAGGTGGAGCTGGAGGTTTTTCTGCGTTACTGTGATAGTGATTTTAGAGGAGGTCGATGTGGTGGTGCAGAGGGTAGCGGTGCCATCTCGGAGAAGGAGGGTTCTGGGTTTGAAGTAGGGTGAGTGGCGTAGTGGTGAGCACGTTCGCCTCACAGCAAGAAGGTCCTGGGTTCGAGTCCCGGGCTCGGACAGGGCGTTTCTATGTGCAGTTTGCATGTTCTCTCCATGCTTGTGTGGGTTTCCTCTAGGTACTCCGGTTTCCTCCCACAGTCCAAGGAGATGCACATTAGTTGTTCCAAATCGCCCCATCCCTTTCTCTCTCTCTCTCCTTCTCTTTTTCCCCCCTCTCTCTGTCTGTCTCTCTTCATCTTTCTCTCCCTTTCTCTCTCTCTCTCTCTCTCTCTCTCTCTCTCTGTGTGTCTGTCTGTCTCTCTCCCACTCTCACATAACAGCTTTGATGATGTTTCATATTTAACAATGTTCATTCATTCATTCATTTTCTGAACCGCTTAATCCTAATTAGGGTCGCGGGGAGGCTGGCACCCATCTCAGCCGACTCTGGGCAAGGGCAGAGTACACCCTGGACAGCTCGCCAGGCCATCGCAGGGCAGAAACACGCCGACGGCTATGCAGCCGACTCTTGACGAAAATCAGCAATGGTTCTTTTACATTCCTCTCAGAGACATGTGCACACACGAGAGACACGAGAGACATGGCCGGCCTTTGATAACCCAGTAAGCTGCACTGGGGGGACAGCAGTGACATCACAATGATAATGAGGCTTGAACCCCCAACCATGGGATCAGTAATCCAGCACCCTACCACCGGGCCACCACTGCCTCTATTTAGTGATGTTATATAACTGAATATTAATTAGAACCTCCCTAGTTTGTATTGTATGTTGATCTTTACAGACTGAACCTCGTCAGCACCTCAGAACATCGCCACTGTAGGTTTCGTAAACGCTGTTTTGGTTTGGTGTGTCGCAGGCTGAACACTGTGGGTATTCATCAGCATGTTCAGACTGAGTATCATAATGTTCCTAATTACCTCTGGATTAAGCACTTACACTCAGGTCTGGTTTTTGAGTTTCAGTGCCAGAAATCTTGAGCACATGGATGGTTCTTGTTGCTGTTGTTGTTGCTGTTGTTGTTGTTTATAATGACTTAAACATTCATACCACAGCACCACTGAATTGAACTACATCAACTGTAATGCTTTAGTGCTTATACCTAATAATTAATAAATACATTAATATGATGGCGTTTTTTTGGAAGGAGTCTCCAGTGTCAGCACTCCGTAACATTCAGAGGTAAACATCAAAGATTCTGTTATTTTACAAGAGTGGTACTTCATGAGGAACATGAGGGACAACAGAGTGTATACTGTAAACAAATACCATGAGAGATGCTTTAAAGGATGTCATTTAGGGGATGATGCCCTCTGGTGGCACAATGAGGTACTGTTATTTGGAAGTAAATAAATATCATGAAACTGTAAAGTTTTCTGTAAAAGGAATAATTGATTTATTTATTCGCTGAACCTTCTTACTCCTACTAGGGTTGAGGGAAGGCTGGAGCCTATCTCTAACTCTGGACAAAGCCGGTGTACACCCTGAACAGCTACCAGTCCATCGCAGAGCCAATGCATGCCCAACCATTCTCACTCACACTCACAACTAGGGGCAATTTGGAACAACTGATTAGCTTAATGTGCATGTTTTGGACTGTAGGAGGAAACAAGAGCACCCAGAGGAAACCCATTCTCGACACAGAAATGCCCTCGCCGAGTTTGGGAATCAAGCACAGGACATTCTCTTTGCTCTGAGACGGACCAGTGCTAACCAGTGCACCGCTACGCCGCCTGTTTTCTAAATTATTGTGTCTTTATTTTCAGAAATATTGTCATAATAAATAGTGACTGGGCGGCACGGTGGCGTAATAGTTAGCATGCCCGCTTCACAGCAAGAAGGTCCTGGGTTCGAGTCCCAGGCACGGGTGTTTCTGTGTGGAGTTTGCATGTTTTCCGTGTGCTTGTATGGGTTTCCTCTGGGTACTCCGGTTTCCTCCCACAGTCCGAAGACATGCACTTTATTCTGATTGGCTGTTCCAAATTGCCACAAGGTGTGAGTGTGAGTGGTTGGGTGTGTGCTGCCCTGCAGTGATCTGGTGAGCTATTCAGGGTGTACTCTGCCTTCGCCCAGCGTCGGCTGAGATAGGCTCCAGCTTCCGCGCGACCCTAATAGCAGGATTAAGCAGTTTCGTAAATGAGTGATTGAGAGAATAGCGACTGGTGAGATCCGTGGGTACATGTGTATTTGTGGCCATGGGTTTTTGGTCATCTGTAACGATGTTATAGAAACGTACCACAACAAGACAACCACAAGGTTGAATGATGACTGTTATATGGAAATGTCTTCAGCAGGGTCATTAGCATGTTTGTGTTCATTCTCCCTCCTGCACAGTTTGCTCCTGTCCCCAAAAGCAGCTCACACTGCAGCTTTGCTTAAATAACATTAACCCTTCTTCTCCTCCTCCACATGCGATGTGCCGGGTAAATTTACCACTGCTGCTGTACATCCTGTTCCCTCTCAGTTTACATGGAGAAAGAAATCCCACAGCGCTAACAAACACCTTAAAACATCATACAGGGGTTGACATGAATACCTCCCATCAAGAAGGTCCTGGGTTTGAGTCCCAGGCTCGACGAGGGTGTTTTTATGTAGAGTTTGCACCTTCTACCTATGCCTGCATGGGTTTCCTCTGGGTACTCCGGTTTCCTCCCACAGTCCAAAGATCTGCACGTTAGGCTTTCCGGCTGTCCCGAATTGCCCCTAGATGGGAGTGTGAATGGTTGGGTGTGGTGGTGCCCCTGTAGTCTGGTGAGCTCTTGAGTATGTACCCTGCCTGTGAAAGTCTCCAGCCTCCCCGTGACCCGGATAGGCTTAAGCAAACGAGTGAGTGAGAAAAAACTTAACACAAAAAGAGAGACTCAACTCAATTTTATTCTCAATATTCATTACAGTACAGGGGTTAAGTGTTTCTTACCCTGGATCCCTCAGACGAGGTCACAGAGATGTGTAGCAACAAATAGTGAAATATTCAGACAGTTGGTCAGTTTTTACAAAGTGAAACATGGAGAGACACAAACATTAATAAAATTACAAAAATAAAAAAAGAGCATAACAAGCTCACAGTTATAAAACACACAGATGATGCTTCTGTCTGTAATTTATAGACATTCATTTATTCATTTTCTAAACCGCTTAATCCCAACTAGGGTGGCGGGGAGGCTGGTGCCCATCTCAGCCGACCCTGTGCGAGGGCGGGGTACACTAAAAATCTAATACAAGTTAATTGTTCCTGTCAGAGCAAACGGCTTTGTTTACAGGACCCTAGTGACAAACTTGCAGCACCGAGGCAATGAAGTGCTTCCTGAGTCTTCTTCATAAGATTTAAAAAAAAAACCAAAAAAAAACCCCCATGAGAAATATTAAAATATTCAAAATAGTTACTCACATCATATAAAGTAAAAATCACACTTAAATTAGAGCAGAAACCGTTGTTATAAAACGGGACTATACCATAACAGATCGACTATATCAATAACTAAACTATAACAGTTACTGACAAACTAAAAGTAATCATGTCAGGATTCTCCTGAATTGGTGCAAAATAATTGAACACTTTGAAAATTAACACTGGAGTGAAAAAAAAAAAAAAAAAAAAAAAAAAAAAAAAAAAAAAAGCA
>JAQMYF010040437.1:0-11203 GCA_030014195.1 Neosilurus mollespiculum
GCAAACTCCCATGCCCCCTCCAGGATCCTGTAGAGTGTGTAGAGCTGGTCAAGAGTGCTGCGGCTGGGACAAAAACCCACATTTTCCACCAACTATCTCGGTGACCTCAGCACCAGTGATAGGCAGACCCCCCCTCTGAACCCCCAGGCTCTTCCTCTTCCACAGAGGGCGTGTTGGTGGGATTGAGGAGCTCCTCGAAGTATTCCTTCCACCTCCTGACAACATCCCCAGTTGAGGTGAGCAGTGGTAAACTGTGTTAGTGCATATTTCTTTGTGTGTGTTAGTGTGTGTGTGGTAAACTGTGTTAGTACATGTTCCTTTGTGTGTCTTATTGTGTGCATCTGTGTGTGATAAACTGTGTTAGTACATATTTCTTTTGTGTTATTTGTGTGTTAGTGTGTGTGTGTGTGTGGTAAACTGTGTTAGTGCATATTTCTTTGTGTGTGTTAGTGTGTGTAGGTGTGTGGTAAACTATGTTAGTGCATATTTCTATGTGTGTGTGTGTGTGTGTGTGTGTGTGTGTGTGTGGTAAACTGTGTTTGTGCAGATTTGTATGTGTGTGTTGGTGTGTATGTGTGTGTGTGGTAAACTGGGTTAGTGCATATTTATTTGTGTGTTAGTGTGTGTGTGTGTGTGTGTGTGTGGTAAAATGTTTTAGTGCATATTTCTTTGTGTGTGTGTGTGTGTGTGTGGTAAACTATGTTAGTGCATATTTCTATGTGTGTTAGTGTGTATGTGTGTGTGTGTGTGTGTGTGTGTGTGTGTGGTAAACTGTGTTAGTGCATATTTCTATGTGTGTGTTACTGTGTGTTACTGTGTGTGTGTGTGTGTGGGGGGGGTAAACTGTGTTCATGCATATTTCTATGTGTGTGTTGGTGTGTGTGTGTGTGTGTGTGTGTGTGGTAAACTGGGTTAGTGCGTATTTCTTTGTGTGTTAGTGTCTGTGTGTGTGTGTGTGTGTGTGTGTGTATGGTAAACTGTTTTAATGTATATTTTTTTGTGTGTGTTACTGTGTAGGTGTGTGGTAAACTGTGTTAGTGCATATTTCTATGTGAGTGTTAGTGTGTGGTAAACTGTGTTAATGCATATTTCTATGTGTGTGTTAGTGTGTGTTACTGTGTGTGTATTTGTGTGTGTGGTAAACTGTGTTTGTGCATATTTCTATGTGTGTGTGTGGTAAACTGTGTTAGTGCATATTTATTTGTGTGTTAGTGTGTGTTACTGTGTGTGTTAAACTGTGTAAGTGCATATTTCTTTGTGTGTGTTATTGTGTGTTACTCTGTATGTGTCTATGGTAAACTGTGTGTGTGTCTGTGTGTATGGTAAACTGTGTTAGTGTATATTTCTTTGTGTGTGTTAGTGTGCATGTGTGTGTTAAGCTGTGTTAGTGGATATTTCTTTGTGTGTGTTACTGTGTGTGTGTGTGTGTGTGTGTGTGTGTGTGTGTGTGGTAAATTGTGTTAGTGCATATCTCTTTGTGTGTGTTTGTGTGTGCATGTGGTAAACCGTGTTAGTGCATATTTCTTTGTGTTAGTGTGTGTTACTGTGTGTAGGTGTGTGGTAAACTATGTTAGTGCGTATTTCTATGTGTATTAGTGTGTGTGTGGTAAACTGTGTTAGTGCATATTTCTATGTGTGTGTTAGTGTGTGTTACTGTGTGTGTGTGTGTGGTAAACTATGTTCATGCATATTTCTATGTGTGTGTTGGTGTGTGTGTGTGTGGTAAACTGTGTTAGTGCATATTTCTTTGTGTGTGTGTGTGTGTGTGTGTGTGGTAAACTGTGTTAATGCATATTTCTATGTGTGTGTTACTGTGTGTTACTGTGTGTGTGTGTGTGTGTGGTAAACTGGGTTAGTGCATATTTATTTGTGTGTTAGTGTCTGTGTGTGCGTGTGTGTGTGTGTGTGTGTGTGTGTGTGTGTGTGTATGTGTGTGGTAAACTGTGTTAGTGTACATTTCTTTGTGTGTGTCTGTGTGTGGTAAACTGTGTCAGTGTACATTTCTTTGTGTGTGTTAGTGTGTGTTACTGTGTGTGTGTGTGTGTGTGTGTGTGTGTGTGTGTGTGTGTGTGTGTGTGTGTGTGTGTGTGTGTGTGTGTGTTAAACTGTGTTGGTGGATATTTCTTTGTGTTTTACTGTGTGTGTGTTTGTGTGTGTTACCTATAATAACATGCATTCCCAGATTTAGAAGTCGCTTCACTATCTCGTATCCAATGCCACATGTTCCTCCTGTAACTATGGCAACCTTTCCACGCTGCTCTGGCAAAGCTGAAAGAAAAAGGAAAAAATAGAAGAGGAAAAATAAGAAGAAGGAGAAGAAAAAAGAAGTGGAAGAGGAACAATGTGAAGAGAGGGAGAAATAAGATGATGATAAAGGAAGAAGAAGAAGGAGAAGAAATAGAGGAAGAAAAAGAGGAAGAAGAAGAAGAAGTAGAGGAAGAAGAAGGAGAAGTGGAGGAAGAAAAGTAAAAAAAGAAGTAGAGAAAAAAGAAGTAGAGGAAAAAGAAGTAGAGGAAGAACAAGGAGAAGTGGAGGAAGAAAAACATGAGGAAGAAGAAGTAGAGGAAGAAGAAGAAGAAGAAGAAGAAGAGGAGGAGGAGGAGAAAGAGGAAGAAGAAGAGGAGGAGGAAGAAGAAGAAGTAAAGGAAAAAGAAGAAGAGGAAGTAGATGAGGAAAAAGAAGAAGTAGAGAAAGAAGAAGAAGAAGAGAAAGAAGAAGAAGAGGAGGAGGATGAAGAAGAAGTAGAGGAAGAACAAGAGGATGAAGTAGAGGAAGAGGAAGAAGAAGAGGAGGAGGAAGAAGAAGTAGAGGAAGAAGAAGAAGAGAAGAAGGAAGAAGTAGAGAAAGAAGTAGAGGAAGAAAAAGAAGAGGAGGAAGAAGAAGAGGAGGAGGATGAAAAAGAAGAAGTAGAGGAAGAAGAGGATGAAGTAGAGGAAGAGGAAGAAGAAGAGGAGGAGGAAGAAGAAGAAGTGAAGGAAAAAGAAGAAGAAGAAGAGGAAGAAGAAGTAGAGGAAGAAGAAGAAGAGGAGGAAGAAGAAGGAGAAGTAGAGGAAGAAGAAGAAGAAAAAGAAGAAGGAGGGGAAGAAGAAGAAGAAGAGGAGGATGAAGAAGAATAAGAAATAGAGGAAGAGGAAGAAGAAGAGGAAGAAGAAGAAGTAGAGGAAGAAGAAGAGGAAGAGGAGAAAAAGGTAGAGGAAGAAAAAGAAGAGGAGGAAGAAGAAGAAGTAAAGGAAAAAGAAGAAGAAGAGGAGGAGGAAGAAGAAGAGGAAGAAGAAGAGGAGGAGGAAGAAGAAGAAGTAAAAGAAGAAGAAGTAGAGGAAGAAGAAGTAGAGGAAGAAGAAGAGGAAGAAGAAGTAGAGAAAGAAGAAGAACAACAACAAGAAGAAGAAGAGGAAGTAAAAAAAGAAGAAGAACAGAAAAAAGAACAGGAAGAAGAAGAAGTAGAGGAGGAAGAAGAAGAGAAGGAAGAAGAAGTAGAGAAAGAAGTAGAGGAAGAAAAAGAAGAGGAGGAAGAAGAAGAGGAGGAGGATGAAAAAGAAGAAGTAGAGGAAGAAGAGGATGAAGTAGAGGAAGAGGAAGAAGAAGAGGAGGAGGAAGAAGAAGAAGTGAAGGAAAAAGAAGAAGAAGAAGAGGAAGAAGAAGTAGAGGAAGAAGAAGAAGAGGAGGAAGAAGAAGGAGAAGTAGAGGAAGAAGAAGAAGAAAAAGAAGAAGGAGGGGAAGAAGAAGAAGAAGAGGAGGATGAAGAAGAATAAGAAATAGAGGAAGAGGAAGAAGAAGAGGAAGAAGAAGAAGTAGAGGAAGAAGAAGAGGAAGAGGAGAAAAAGGTAGAGGAAGAAAAAGAAGAGGAGGAAGAAGAAGAAGTAAAGGAAAAAGAAGAAGAAGAGGAGGAGGAAGAAGAAGAGGAAGAAGAAGAGGAGGAGGAAGAAGAAGAAGTAAAAGAAGAAGAAGTAGAGGAAGAAGAAGTAGAGGAAGAAGAAGAGGAAGAAGAAGTAGAGAAAGAAGAAGAACAACAACAAGAAGAAGAAGAGGAAGTAAAAAAAGAAGAAGAACAGAAAAAAGAACAGGAAGAAGAAGAAGTAGAGGAAGAAGAAGTAGAGGAAGAAGAAGAAGAAGAAGAAGAAGGGGAAGTAGAGGAAGAAGAGGAAGAAGAAGAAGAGGAAGTAGAGGAAGAAGAAGAAGTAGAGGAAAAAGAAGAAGAGGAAGTAGAGGAGGAGGAAGAAGAAGAAGAAGTAGAGAAAGAAGAAGAAGAAGTAGATGAGGAAGAAGAAGAAGAAGAAGAAGAAGAGGAAGGAAAAGAAGAGGAAGTAGAGGAGGATGAACAGGAACAAGAAGAAGAAGAAGAGGAAGAAGAAGAAGTAGAGGAAGAAAAAGAAGAAGTAGAGGAAGAAGAGGAAGAAGAAGTAGAGGAAGAAGAGGAAGAAAGAAGAAGAACAGGAAGAAGAAGTAGAGGAAGAAGAAGAAGAAGTAGAGGAAGAAGAAGAAGAAGTAATGGAAGATGAAGAAGAGGAAGAAGAAGAAGAAGAAGAAGAAGAAGAAGGAGTAGAGGAAGAAGAAGAGGAGGAGGAAGAAAAAGAAGAGGAGGAAGAAGAAGAAGAGGAGAAAGAAGAAGAAGAGGAAGAAGAAGTAGAGAAAGAAGAAGAAGAAAAAGAAGAAGAAGAGGAAGTAGAGGAAGAAGAAGTACAGGAAGAAGAAGTAGAATAAGAAGAAGTAGAGGAAGAAGAAGAAGAAGTAGAGGAAGAAGAAGAAGAGGAAGAAGAAGGAGAAAAAGAAGTAGAGGAAGAAGAAGGAGAAGTAGAGGAAGAAGAAGAAGTAGAGGAAGATGAAGAAGAAGTAGAGGAAGAAGAAGAAGAGGAGGAAGTAGACGAAGAAGAAGAAGTAGAGGAAGAAGAAGTAGAGAAAGAAGAAGTAGAGGAAGAAGAACAGGAAGAAGAAGAGGAAGTAGAAAAAGAAGAAGAAGAAGAAGAAGAGGAAGAAGAAGTAGAGGAAGAAGAAGAAGAAGTAAAGGAAGAAGAAGCAGAAGTAGAGGAAGAAGAAGAAGTAGAGGAAGAAGAAGAACAGGAAGAAGAAGAAGAAGAAGTAAAGGAAGAAGAAGAAGTAGAGGAAGAAGAAGAAAAAGTAAAGGAAGAAGAAGAAGAGGAAGTAGAGGAAGAAGAAGAAGACGTAGAGGAAGAAGAAGAAGTAGAGGAAGAAGAAGTAGTAGAGGAAGAAGAAGAAGTAGGTGAAGAAGAAGAAGAAGTAGAGGAAGAAGAAGAAGAAGTAGAGGAAGAAGAAGAAGAAGTAGAGAAAGAAGAAGAAAAAGACGTAGAGGAAGAAGAAGAAGTAGGGGAAGAAGAAGAAGAAGTAGAGGAAGATGAAGAAGAAGAAGAAGAAGAAGAAGTAGAGGAAGAAGAAGAAAAAGTAGAGGAAGAAGAGGAAGAAGAAGAAGTAGAGGAAGAAGAAGAAGAAGTAGATGAAGAAGAAGAAGTAGATGAAGAAGAAGAAGTAGAGGAAGAAGAAGAAGAAGTAAAGGAAGAAGAAGCAGAAGTAGAGGAAGAAGAAGTAGAGGAAGAAGAAGAACAGGAAGAAGAAGAAGAAGAAGTAAAGGAAGAAAAAGAAGTAGAGGAAGAAGAAGAAGTAGAGGAAGAAGAAGAAGAGGAGGAAGAAGAAGCATAAGTAGAGGAAGAAGAAGAAGTAGAGGAAGAAGAAGAAGAAGAAGAAGAAGAAGAAGAGTGTAGGTCCAGTGTGGAGTTATTTGGTTTTCTTGTTCCTTATTTTAAAGTTAAGTACATTAGTACACTACTCTGGTAATTAAGTACCTCATTCATTAATCAAAACCACGGTTACTTCTCCTAACACATGATACTGCCGGGGCGGCACGGTGGCGTAGAGGTTAGAACATCCACCTCACAGCAAGAGAGTCCTGGGTTCGAGCCCTGGGCTTGGGGAAGGTGTCTTTGAGTGGAGTTGGCATGTTCCTCCTGTGCTTGCATGGGTTTCCTCCAGGTACTCTGGTTCCCTCCCACAGGTCAAAGACATGCACTTTACGCTAATTGGCTGTTCCAAATTGCCTCTAGGTGTGAGTGTGTTGCCCTGCGATAGACTGTGACACCTTCACCCAGTGTCGGCTGTGATAGGCTCCAGGCATCCTATTACCCTAATATCATTTGGTGGATGGATGGATGGAAAGGATGGGTATGATCTAAGGTTTCCTCCTCGTCCACTGTGCACTACACTACAGTGCAATGGTGGCTTAGTGGTTAAGGCGATGGGTTACTGATCCGAAGGTCAGCGGTTCAATCCCCACTATCACCACCGTTGGGCCCTTGAGCAAGACCCTTAATTGCTCAGTTGTACAAAAAATGATCATCTGCCAAATGCTGTAAATGTAAAATGTAAATGTAATATGAGATGAACAGGTGGGTTCTACAGACCATGGAGCGGTTCTGGGATTTATTTCCCTACGGTGTGTAAAAGTAAGTGAAATAAAGTGGCGCTGGATAATTGTGAGGTGTACTATACACAATGGTTTGGGATACAGCCCACTGTCCCTGTACGCACACAGAAACAACACTATCTAGTCACACACTCTCTAGTGCTGTGGGGTGTCAACTTGACACCATCTTCGGCATCAACAGCATGGAAGGAGATAAAGGAAGGGATTCGGGTCAGAATGCTTTGTGGAAAACTAGAAATTTTACAGGAGATCTGCAGGGAAACATTTTACGACTAAGTGATAATAACACGCCTATAATCCATATAAACCCACGTTAGATGAGAGTGTACTCACGTGAGTGTGGGGGTGGGACTGGTGTTCCCACTGTATGCATCGTGTGCATGTGGGAGATTATAGCAGGAGTCAATACTTACATGTTCATATATTAAGTAAATGTAAACTCATTATTCAAATATATGGGTTTATGATTGGGAATATGATCCTATGAGTATGTAAAGTGCTCCTGCAACAATGTCTACTACACTGTATTATATTATATATATTTATATATATTTATTTATATTATATTATAGCAGTATTACATCTACATGTGCATGTATATACATGTAGATACTCATACGTTCAGCATTTGTGTGTATAGATCTATGTTATATTAAGTCCCAAATATTTATTAAGTATCCGTATATTATATAGATGTGTGTATATATTATGTGTGTGCAACATCCTGAATGCTCGTGTTTATGCTGCGCAGTCATGAAAGAACAGTAAAACATGTTGAAAACAGAAACGTGTTATTTACTGAAGTGACGGTGACAGAGAAGGGCAGGATGTAAGGTCATGTGTCAGGTGAATAATAACAGTTTAACCTGTTTTAGTTTGGCAGACCAGTGTAATGTTTGATTCATTAAGTTTTTTTGTTGTTCTATACTTGTGTTATTTTAGTTCTTTCAATGTTATATTTCATGCTGGTATATTTTGTTCCATGTTTTTGTGCTGAAACGCAGTGGGATTGAGGGGTGAGACAAAGAAATGAGTGAAATAAATTCAACATACATGTGTCTAGAAATGATTTCATTTATTTACATTTATTTTTATACCAATAAGTACCATCCATAAACCTATAAATATATTAATACAAATAAATAAATAAAATGTAATATTAAACGAGTTTGATCAGATCTAATAAATATAAACAAGAGCTTACTCTAATTACTGGAAAATGTATTGTTTTTCTTTATATTTCACTGTTCTATTTAAAGAATAACTTTATAAAAATATATTGCAATAAGTTTTCTACAGTAAACCACATTAAAACATGCAGCACTGTTGGAATTAAAATGTTTTCATGTAAATAGCACGACTTGATGTGGGTTAATTACACTGTTTATAATTCATTAATAACATGTGTTTATTCTGTACTATCATTCCATAACAATAACAGTAAACACAATGATATTATAAGATCATAATCTGTGCCAAATAAATCCACAGATCTCTTTCTAGTGGCATTAAAACATTTTCTTTATTCTCACTTCCCCACTGTTCCTATAGCACAAACCCACAAGGAGACCTCTCCAAGATGGCGTCCTGTAGACACCGCGAGAGCGATGCGTGACCCGTCTGTAGTATTTAGATGTCTAGCAATGAACCTTTATCTCTGGTTCCATCTAGTGGTAATAATAGTAAATACAGGTTTGATTTCAGAGTTTTGGTAAACAGGTGGCACAGTGGTTAGCACGTCACAGCACAGCAAGAAGGTCCAGGGTTCGATTCCCGGGCTCGGGGCGTTTCTGTGTGGAGTTCGCATGTTCTCCTGTGCTTGCGTGAGTTTTCTCTGGGTACTCCGGTTTCCTCCCACAGTCCAAAAACATGCACATTAGTCTAAGTGGTTCCAAATCGCCCCTAGGTGTGAGTGTGAGTGTGAATGGTTGTGTGAGTGTTGGCCCTGCTATGGTCTGGCGGGCTGTACAGGGTGTACTCTGCCCTCGCCCAGATGGGCTCCAGCCTCCCCGCGACCCTAATTAGGATTAAGCGATTCAGAAAATAAATGATTGAATGAGTTTTGGGTAAACATTGGGGCTGTGCATGGTAAAGTTAATAATACCATCCACTAGTATACTATTAGATTCTATAAACAGGAAATCATTTCAGAACTAATCTGAACGGTTCTCTAAAAAAAATACTCAAAGAGATTGTCTGGTCATCATCCGTCATCGGAAACTCAAGCACATCTCAATTCTGCAGAAGGACGAAGCCTCCGACTGTCCAACTCAATGTCCTGACCTCAATCTCAGCGAAAAAGTTGTGACGGGACCTTAAAAAGGCACCGAGACTGAATTAATTAGTTCAATCCAAAATGTCTCCACACTGAAGTTAAAGACTGATCTCTGATCTTGTGATGCATTTAGCGGGCAATTACTTTTTACTTTTTCACATAGGTGACGTCAGTGTTGATCAGGTTTTCTCCTCGAATAAATCATTTGAAAATGTTTTTTGTTTTTTTTTAACTCAGATTGACTTCATTAATTCATATGTTTGCTGAACTGCGTAATCCAACTCGGGTTGCGAGGAGGCGGAGTGTCTGGGGGAAGGTGGAGTCCACCCTGAACATCATAGGGCACTCAGGTTGTCTTTTGTATTATAATGAATTTGTATGGATATAAAAGTGCACAGTGGTGTAGTGGTAGGTACGTCCACCTCATAGAAACAAGGTCCTGTGTCCTGAGTCCCGGATCTGTGTGGGGTTTACATGGTTGCAAGTCCCACAGTCCAAACGCTAACTGGCTGTTCCATATTGCCCCCAGGTGTGAGTGCAGAATGTACAGAATGACTGTGTGTGTTGGTCCTGCGATGGAATGGTGAGCTATTCAGGGTGTACCGAGCCTTCAGAGTCGGCTGAGATAGGCTCCAGCCTCCCCACGGCCCTAGCAGACCCAAGCAGCTCGGGGAAACAAGACTGTAATTTTATTTACTGTTTAATAACGGAGAAGATTTAAAAAACAGCCTCCACTTAGAGTGCATTTAAATTCATCAGTCAGTGTGTGTGTGTGTGTGTGTGTGTGTGTGTGTGTGTGTGTGTCCTTGACTGTTAAAGGTTGAAGGTTATCTGCCTGTGCCTGCACGTTTCAATGATAGCTTGCAGCGCTAAGAGGCATCATAGTCAATGAGGAAAACACACAAAACCTACATTAAAACATTTCAGCTACAGGCTTCCTGTTCCAGCACAAACCACCCACGAAGAACAACATAGGTGTGTGTGTGTGTGTGTGTGTGTGTGTGTGTGTTTCAGGCAGTTTCATAATTACAGTGGTCTTAGTTTCCCACTTTGTGACGATGAAAATGTTTACACATGTATAAGATTTCTCAGAAAGCAGATCTGAAATCTTATTAGTGCTTTTACGTATCGGAATGGTTGGATTCTTCTCTACAGTTTCAGTGGCAATGACTGTAAACGTTGTTCTCGAAGATCAACACTGAGGTGTTATAAGCCATTTAAAGGATTTGTTTTTATTTTATTATTAAAGTAATTTTTGTTTTCAGGAAATAAAGCTGTCTGGCGGAACATCTTCCAAATGTAAATTTCCTCAACACATCATTCTGTAGTTCCCTGAAACTTAGACGCAAAGACGTGTATGCTAAAATATAAGATAATGCACTCACATCCTTATCCAAAACAGATGTGATGTGAAAAACGTTTATTCCTCCTCCAACATATCTGAACAATAAATACTTCCCCACTTTTAATACAGTGCCTTCACATAAATGTGACATACTACAACACAACCACATGGAAAATAAGCATTTTCAATTATTTATTCATCAAAAACATCAATCGATATAATTATAAATATTGTGGAGAAAGTAACTATCAAAAGTAAGAATAGATTACTGCAAGCTGTCCAGGCCCTGAGGCAGCAACACAAGCCCAAACCATAACCATTCTACCACAATACTTCACACTTGGTTTGATGTTCATCTCCAGGTTACATGTGAACTGTGACTGTCCATCTGTCCAGATCACATTATTCCAAGTCCTGGTCTTTACCTTCTCTATATGTAGTAAACTGTAGTCTTGCTGGAATGTTCTTTTTGGACAGTAAAGGCTGTCTTCCTGACACGCCTTGTAGACGTGTGCGCTTTCACACCAACAGTTAGAAGATACCTGCAGATCCTGTGATTGAACTTTGAACTTCACATTTGTTAATTCAGATTTTCTTGCATTAAATGTATTTACTTTTCCCATGTGACTGTATATCATGGCTTTATTCATTCTTTGGGAAGAATTGCAGAAATGATAAAAATTGACATTTTATTTATTACATTTTCTTCTTTATTACTTAAATTCTGCTGTTGCTGTCGCTTCCTGGAAGTCGTTTTTTTCTTTTTCTTTTTTTTTTTTTAGGTTGATGCTCAACATGTTGTCCATTCAAGTGTCACAATAATTCTAAATAGGTAAAATCTGCAACATCAACTCAGTTTTCTTACAATATTTACAATATATATTTATAATAGAGCAGAAAACACAAACTGTCTGCACCCTACCTCTGTTCCGGCACTAATGGACTTCCTGAGGACTTGTCGCATTTCCCAATTCTGACCACTAGGTGAGATAATAACTCGAAGGTGGTCGTCCTGCACAACCTGCCATTGATAGTCATGCAGAAAAATAAATAAATAAATAATAATAATAATAGTGTGTGTGTGTGTGTGTGTGTGTGTGTGTGTGTGTGTGTATGTGTGTGTGTGTGTGTGTGTGTGTGTGTGTGTGTG
>JAQMYF010040438.1:0-11200 GCA_030014195.1 Neosilurus mollespiculum
AGAACCCGTCGATAGTGGGGCTTGAACCCCTGACCTTGGGATCAGTAATCCAGCACCTTACCACCAGGCCACCACTGATAATCTAATCTCAAGGTAATAAAAGAATAAACAAGCTTTTCCGCATCATGCAGTGACTTCATATTTCTTATTTTAGCAATATTTCTGCGATGAAAGAAGGCTACCCGAGTAATATTATCTACATGAGCTTGAAATGAAAGACCAGGGTCAATAATCACACCAAGGTCTTTTACTGCTATACATGATCAAAATGAAACACCATCCAAACTTACTACATAATCAGAAAGCTCATTTCCAGCTTCTTATTTATTAAGCTGGTGTCTCCTCTGGCTTTGCTGAAATATATAACTGTGTGACATCAGCATAATAGTGAAAGCTAATATCATGTTCACAAATAATATTACCCAAAGAAAGCATGTATAGAGAAAAAAAACAGTAGGCCTACGACAGAACCTTGTTGAAAACCAAACTTAACATTAGAGCGTAAAGAGAAAACTCCATTCACATCTACAAACTGATAATGGTCAGTTAAATAAGATGTAAACCAGAAGAGGGCTGTCCCCTTAACTCCAACAGCATTTTCTAATCTGTCAAGGACAATAGTATGATCAATAGTGTCAAAGGCTGCACTCAGGGCAAGTAACACATGCAGGGAGACACAGCCATGGTCAGAGGCCTGTGCTATGATGAGGCCTAAATCCTGACTGATGCATTTTATAAATGTTATTCCTACAAAGATATGAACATTGGGTGCCAGCCTCCCCGCGACCCTAATTAGGAATAAGCAGCTCAGAAAATGGATGGATGGATCGAGATATGAACATACCTACTGCTTATAGCTTTTTCTAAGATCTTGGAGAGAAAAGGGAGGTTTGATAACTGCTAGTTTAAAGGATTTAGGTACATAACCAGTGTTAAGGGAAGAATTAATTACATTTAATAAAGGGTTGATCACTTCTGGTAGTACCTGTTTAAAGAAACATGTAGGTACTTGCTCTAGCACACAAGTTGATGATTTCGATGAGGAAATTAATGAGATTAGTTCTGTCTGTTGAATGAGGTTAAAACACTCTAGCTGCTGATCTGATAGCGGTATATCATTATTTACCATTTTAGTTACTGACATATCTTTATCATAAATTTAGGGAATCAATACATTTTCACCAAAAAATAGAAAAGTAATTTTTTACTTCTTTTTAATAGAAGCCCTTTTTGACAAAAGTGGTGGTGTATAATCTTCACTGCACATTACTGTATGTACACATATAGACACATATACATACATACATACTGTATATCCTATATATGAAAACACATCACACAACAACACAAACACAGCATATACATCTATCCACATATTTACATATTTACAGACATTTTTCCACACATTCACACATATACACACATACACAAAAGGGTGCATGATATACCAAAGGTGCATACTATTTACAGGGTAATAGGTAGAGCTTTTAAGTCATAAGGTGCATGATGCTATAATGTTATATGATGTCCGAGATCTGCTCTAAACATCAGTATAGCACTTAGAAGAGTAATATTGCACTGACCAGAAAGTTGGTCTGCATGATGGTTATTCAGTCAGTGTGTGTGACAGTGGTGGTGGTGGGGTGGCACGTTTAACAGCTTGTGGGAAAAAGCTGTTCTTGAGTCTGTTAGTTTTTGTTTTTAGTGTCCTGTATCTTTTTCAGGAGGGGAGAGGGGAGAAAAGGGGGTGTCCAGGGTGTGTGGGGTGTCTGATAATTCCACTGGCTCTACTCTAAAGTCTGCCAGTGTAAATGTCATTGTGGGGCAGGGGGTGGGGGTGGGGTTAGTGTAATTCCAATTACCTGCTCTGCTGTCCTCACCACCCACTGCAAGGCCTTTCTGTCCTTTGCAGTACAGCTGCTGAACCACACTGTACAGCAATAGATCAGGAGGCTCTTGATGGTAGAGCGGTGAAAGTTTGTCAGTAGGGGTCAGGGTAGGCGAGTTTGTTGGAGCTTCCTGAGGAATCACATCCTTTCTTGTGCTTTCACCACCTGGTGAGAAATGTTTCTGGTCCAGGTGAAGTTGGCACTGATGTGGATTCCAAGAAACTTGAAGCACTCCACCCTCTCTCTCTCCTCTCCATCAATATAGAGGGCAGAGTGCTCAGTTTGTTTAGATCTTCTGAAGTCCATTATCATCTCTTTTGTCTTGGATGTGTTAAGGTCCAGGTTATTGTGGTCACACCATCGCTGCTGATGCCGGATGTCCTTCCTATAGGCTGACTCATCGTTATCTTTTATCAGACTTATGATGGTGGTGTCATCAGTGAATTTGATGATGGTGTTGCTAGTGTGAATGGGGGAACAGTCGTGTGTGAAGAGAGAAAAGAGGAGGGGGCTGAGAACACACCCCTGTGGTGTTCCAGTGTTCAGGATGTGAGTGGAGGAGATGTGGTCTCCTATCCTTTTGCTAAGAAAGTCCAGTATCCAGGTGCACAGTGAGCACTCCAGGCCCAGGTTGTCCAACTTCTGAACCAATTTATGCGGTAAAACTATATTAAAAGCAGAGCTGAAGTCTACAAACATCATCCTCACATAGGAGTTACTGCTGTCCAAGTGTGTGAGGGCTGTGAGGAGGACTCTAATGAAAGCAACCTCTGTTGACCTGTTTGCTCTGTATGCAAACTGATGTGGATCAAGATCAGCAGGTATGGCAGCCTTAATGTGAGACAAGACGAGTCTCTCAAAACATTTGGTGATGATGGAGGTTAGGTCAACTGGGCGACAGTCATTCAGGCAGCTCACTGTGTTCTTCTATGGCACCGGAACAATGATGGCTGTCTTGAGGCAGGTGGGAACCATACATTGCAGTAGTGAGAGGTTAAAGATGGTGGTAAAAACCTCTACTAGTTGATCTGCGCCTGTCTGGACCAGTATCTTTCCTCGCACTGACTTTGTGCAGAATGACTCTGACCCGATTCTGTATGGGATTATCGCCCCTCTCTGGAAGAGCAGGGCAGGTGGGCACCTCTGTGTTGTGTTGGTCGAAGCAGGCAAAGTACTGGTTCAGGGTATCCGGTAGGGTGCTGTCTGGGGTGTCCCCTGATGTGTGCGTGTCCTTGTAGCCAGTCAGTGTCTTGATCCCCTTCCACATATTCCCGGTGTTGTTTTCATCAAAGTGCTGCTTGCTAAGTTGTTTATATTTGCGCTTGGCTTTTTTGATGCCTTTTCGCAGGGACTGGTGTGCCTCTTTTTAAGCCTGCTGGTCTCCTGACTTAAAAGCATCAACCCATGCTCTAAGCAGGGTGCGCACCTTATTGTTGAAGCATGGTTTCTGGTCCAGGATCACTTTAACAGTCTTTGTTGTGGTCACATTCTCAGTGCAGTAATCTATGTATGAGAGCACAGCTGATTTGTGACCCTCCAGGTCTGTCTCCTCTGTGAATATTGCTCAGTCTGTACAGGCAAAACAATCCTGTAGAGCTGCGGTGGCTTCCTCAGTCCACACCTGAACTGTTTTAACTGCTGGTCTTTGGCTACAGATATTAGATTTATAAACAGGAATCAGGGACAGAGAGAGGTGATCAGAGGTCCAAGATATGGCAGAGGAAAGGCTTTATAGGCATCTGGGATGTTGGTGTAGACCTGGTCCAGTGTGTTTTTTTCCCTTGTTGGAAAACTCACATTTTTGTGGAATCTAGGCAGGATGGACTTCAGGCTTGCATCGCTAAAGTCTCCTGCTGTAATTATAACACAGTCCGGCTGTGCCACTAGCTGTTTGTTAATGGAGTGTTGTAGCAGCTCCACAGCTAGCTTAGCTTGGGGCGGCCCATAAACTGCGGTAATAATTACAGACGTAAGTTCTCTTGGCAGGTAAAAAGGTCTACACTGTACCATCAGACACTCTATATCTGGACAGCAGTGAATATCTTTGATTATGGCATTGGAACACCAGCTGTTGTTAATGTATACACACAGGCCTCCTCTGCGCTTCTTACTGGACATGCAAGTTCTGTCTGCTCTGAAGGTAGCATGGCCCATTAGCTCAATCGCAGCATCCGGGGTAAAAGTGTCCAACCAAGTTTCAGATATTACCGTTACACAGTAATCCATGCGAAGTGAATGAAAGTGCAGTCGTAACTCATCCATCGTGTTGTTGAGTGATCGGGAGTTGGTAAGAAATAGACTTGTTATGGCTGGTTTGTAGGGGTTAGCATTTAGCTTAGCCATTAGCCCTGCTCTCTTCCCCCTCTTCTGATTCCTTGGCTCAACTTCAGCAGGGGATGGTGAGAGAGAGGTCCACAGGCTTACGGATCTCTGGCGGAATGAAGTCCCAGCTGCTATTTTTATTAGATGTGTTGCAGTAATTGTCCATAATTGTAAGCAGCTTAGCGCTGCTATACTGAACATTTGCAGCTTCCAGGGACTGAGCACAGAAAAGAAAATAAGAGTACACAATATAAAGAAAATAAAAGGAGTTGCTACTAAGACAAGAATAGTGCCGGGCCGCTGTGTCTACCTGCGTGCCATCTTGCTCGTGCTCTATATTATACTCACATATTTGTGGGCATGTCTGGTTTTATTGACATCCCTGGACTGGAGTGACAGCAGATGTTTGGACGGTGTTAACAGTGTCATCACCAGTTAAATGGAGTTTAGCTTTTGTTGCCTAGGTAACTCCCTCGTATGTTTCCTGTTTCAAAATCTTTCTGAGTGAAATGGTGAGTTGCACTGAGCTTCCCTACAGCAGCTCCGTGATAGCCTTTATTATCATTATCTTATATTGTTTGAGTTTATTTTACAATAGTTCATATTATCATCATATATGTGATCCACTCCAGCATAATATGGATTAAGTAGGAAATTTGACATACTGAGATATTCATATAAATGCTTGAAATGAGGTATAATACATGATTATAGCATGAAAATTGAGTGATGTCACTAATCAGGAAATGCTACATTTGAGAAAATAGCAATTACAGTTACAAAACCAGTTTCTGAATGTCCTTAATGAATCTGGTTCTTGACCAATCAGTGCAAACCTCCTAGCATCTTCCTAGCAACAAATGAGTTCTATTTACACTAAGTCATGTATGTTTAGATATTGGCTTATCATTATATGATTCGGGGAATCCTTCTGGGATTCCGTAAGTAGGTAAAGTATTCTGGTACCGAATATGGATAATATGGAAATACCCTGAGCAATCACAAAAGCAGTTTGAAAATTGGCAAAAGAAGTGAATATTTCCATTGTTTTTCAACAACTTGGACATGGAACCCTTTCTTAAACAAGCATGTTAACATGGATGGATTGTGTTTATGGATATTTGAACTTGGTCATGTTGAATATTATGCTTTGAAGGATGTATTTTTAGTGATATCGCATTTTTGTCCAGGTAAGCAATTTACAACTTACTTTGGCTTTTACCCAAAATGCTACCTTGCAACTTTATCCATATTATGCTGGAGCGGGTCACATATGTGTACACATTTCTGCACTCTTTTCCCACCCATATCCTATAGAATCCAAAGTATAGATAGTGTTGAGGCATGTGGACCACTTAGAGAAAACAGTGACATCGCTGGCTGTTCTCCATGGTTGCACTGAAAGAATCTACAAACTTCTATTTTATGGGGTCACCTGTGCAGTAGTTGTTGGTGAACTAGTTTTGTGTGCATCGTTAATCTGCTAAAGGTTATTGGTCAGCTCCTGGAACGTAGTACAAACATTTCAAGTTGCACAGTGAAGATCTGGATTCTTCTTATATCTTTAACTGTTGTCTGGTGCCGGTTTTCCGGCCTGCTTGTCAAGGGTTGCTTTAAGCCCCACACACCCAGTGAAGCAGGCAGGTCATGGCGGGACAGCACCTTACTGGCTGGTGGCTGCTCAGCTGAAGACAGATATCCAAAGGAAAGGGTGAACCAATACAGTTTGCTACCAGCGCAGCTGCAGGAGTTGTCAGCAGGGGTTACAGTACATCGTCCAGCTGCCTTAGGAGCTCCACTCTGGATTTTTTCAGGTTTACTCCTTAGCCTTCCCATTTCTCAAAGGGTTCCAGAAGGCAGTTGGGGGGGGTGGGGGGTCACTCTTCATCTGGTGCCTCCCCTTCATCCAGTTCTGCATACTGGTCTTTCCTTTACTCACATGGATCTCAGGATTTAAATGCAGCTGTCCTCGCTCTGAGCACAACGCGCACCTCTCCACTGATCCACAGCTTCTGGTAAGGATAAGTCTGTACAGTAACCCGTGGTACGAAGTTATTGATGCATTTGTGTATGTATCCAGTAAAGTAATTAGTGTAGTCATTCACATTATTGTTGGTGGCAGTCCGGAAAACTTCCCAGTCCATAATGTGGAAGCAGTGACGCAGGACGTTGTCTGACTGGTCGGTCCAGCGTTGAACTGAGCGCTTCATCAACTGCTCGCACTTCAGCTTCTGAGGAGTAATCTGATTTGCCAACGAATGGAATTCTACTGTCTACCAGAAAATTCTGAAGGCAAACGTCCAGCCATCAGTTTGTGCCCTCAAACTCAGGTACTCTTGGTTTATGCAGCAGGACAATGGCTTGAAACATATCAGCAAGTTCCCCTCTGAATAAATAAATAAATAAATAAATAAATAAATAAATAAATAAATAAATAAATAAATAAAATAAAGAAATAAACTAAATAAAAAATTCAGGTTTTGGAGTGACCAAGCCAATGTCTTGACTTAAATCCAATTGAGATGCTGTGGTGTGACCTTAAATGGGCAGTTCATGCTCAAAATATAGTTTGAAATATTGTGATAAAACAATTCTGTGAAAAAGAGTGGGCCAAAATTCCTCCACAGCGATGTGAAAGACTCATCACCAGTTACTGCAAATGCTTGAGTTGAGTTATTGCTGTCAAGGTTGGCAAAACCAGTTATTAGGTTTGGGGGCAATTACTTTTTCACAAACTCTTCATAAATTCCTCTATTTCATCTCTCCATCTCTTATATTATCTTCCCCTATTGGGTTGTTTATCTTTTGTTACGCATTCTTATCATATGTCCTGCCTTTATTATGCCTTTGACTTTTGTTCTCGTTCATACCCAGTAGTTGGTTTTCTTATCTCTCTGATTGTGATGTTAAGCATGCTTCTCTCCATCTGCCACTGAGCTACTGTGGGCTTGTTCTACATCTTAGAGGTTAGAGACCAGGTTTTACTTGCATAAGTAATTTCCAGGAGGATACACGTGTTTTAAGATTTGCACTTAAGAGACATGGAAATATTGCTTGTCCAACCAGCTGAAATGCTTCTCTCTATTTCTTTCTCTTGATCCTTTTGTGTAGGTAGATATATTCATTCACCACTTGCATGATGTTGCTATTCACCTTTATTATCTATGCTATCTCATAGCAGAGGAAATGTCTTTTTCATGTTTATTTTGAGGCCTGCTTTCTTGCTTTTGTCAACAAGTTCTTGCAGCATGACTTGCAGTTCTGCAGCTGTTTCAGCTGTTATGGCAATATTGTTGGCAAAGTGCAGATGGGTTAGCCTCTATCCGTCGTTAATGACTCGTTCTTCCCAGTCAAATGTGCAGAAGATCTGCTTAAGAACTGCAGTGAAGAGTTTAGGCAAGATGGTGTCACCTTGCCTGACTCGTTGTTTTATGCTGATTGCTTCACTAGCCTTGTGCTTCTGGACTTTTGCCATGCTGATGCTGTAGATATTTTACAGTAACTTGATATATGATGGTGCAACTCCTTGTCCTCTCAGTGATGTTAGGATGGAGCTTGTTTCTACTGAGTTAAAAGCCTTTTTGTAGTCAACAAAAGCACAGTGGTCGGTGGCATTTCTTGCACTTTTCTTTACCCTGGTCAGGGAGTGAATGTGGTCAACGGTGGAATGGCCACTGCAAAACCCTGCTCACTATCTTGGCTGGTTTTCATCAAAGAACTTTTCTAGCCATAGAGTAAGAATTTTGGTAATAAGTTTATAGATGTTAGGCAGTAAACATGTAGGTCAGTAGTTTTTGATGTCCTTCTTGTCTTCCTTTTTGAGGAATGTCAATTCCATGTCAATGGTATTTTGCGTTGTATCAGACATGTTGTAAAGATTTTGGCAAATTTCTTGTCTCAGACATCACCTCCACATTTTAAGGCTTCAACCTTGATATTCTCTGACCCAGCAGCTTTTCCATTGTTCATTTTTGTAAGGGCTGCTCTCAATTCCCATGGTGTTATATCTGGTTCAAGTCCTCTGACGTCTATGGTGTCCTGCACTGTTTGTTGACTGCTGTACAGTTCAACTCAGAGAATTCCTTGATGTGTTTTACAATATGATATTTCTTTCCTGTTCTTATCCAGCTGGCATGTCATTCATTTTCTTCCTGTTGTCAAGGAACTGCAAACGTTTCTCAAACTTTTTGATTTTTTCAAGCACCTCCTTTATAACCTTTATGTTGGCTGCACAGTAGGGTGGTCCTTATTGGTGGTAAAAAATTTAAGCGGGCACCTATTGAATTGGTTACATTCAAAGTAAAAACACTTGTAGTAAAATATTTTTAATTTTAAATGATATTTAAAGTATGCTCAACACCGTTTAAATTATGCATTATTGCTATCTTAGCATTAACTCTATAATGTTACAGATTAATAAAGAAAAATTAAGTTACTTTGTGAGGAAGTATCCTCACTTCTCTACTCATGGTACACAGTCTACACTACTTGCATTTTGTTATTGCTGAGTGTGCCATACAATCCCATACATATTTAAATTACAGAAATGTTTAGTTTACGATGGGCGCCAGCCTCCCCGCGACCCTAATTAGGATTAAACGGCTTAGAAAATGGATGAATGAATAAATTAATGTTTAGTCTACCTCTGTAGTATCAGAACTACAACATTATACAGCTGCATTCTTACCAATGAGACAATGGCATAGTAGTGCCTAAAATATATGTAGTTTGGAAACTTATCACGTTTGTTGCTATCTATGTTGCTTTCCATGATGTTAAGCAGTGGGCCAAAGTAGTTCTACAGTTCTAGTTGGAGTTCTTGCTGCTGAGTTTGGAGGATGGCTGTGTCCATCTTCTTTAATGCTCCTATCTAGCTTGATGTTGAATTCTACTTTTCCCATTATAAGGCAGTGGTCACTTCCTATGTCCTGAAATACTGTATGTTCTGTCTGTCAGTTAGGATTAAATCATCATCATCATCGTCACCTTCTGCTTGATCCGGGGTCGGGTCATGGGGGCAGCAGCCTAAGCAGTGAGGTCCAGATGTCCCTCTCCCCAGCCACTTTTTCCAGCTGTTCCGGGGGGGGACAGAGGCGTTCCCAGAATAGCCGAGAGACATTGTCCCTCCAGCATGTTCTGGGTCGACCCCGGGGTCTCTTCCTATTAGGACATGCCTGAAACACCACACCAGGGAGGCGTTCGAGAGGCATTCCAATCAGATGCCCAAGCCACCTCAATTGGCTCCTCTCAATGCAGAGGAACAGCGGTTCTACTCCAAGCTCCTCCTGGAGGGCTGAGCTTCTCACCCTATCTCTAAGGGAGAGCCCCGCCACCCTGTGAAGGAAGCTAATTTCAAAGAGTGCTGCGGCCAGGATGAAAACCACATTGTTCCTCCTGAATCCGAGGTTCAACTATCAGTCGGATCCTCCTCTACACTACTCCTGAATAGACTTTCCCTGGTAGGCTGAGGAGTGTGATTCCACGATAGTTAGAACACACCCTCTGGTCCCCCTTTTTAAAGAGGGGAACAACCACCCTGGTTTGCCAGTCCAGAGGTACAGCCCCCGATGACCATGCAATGTTGCAGAGACATGTCAACCAAGATAGTCCTACAACATTCAGATCTTTGAGATATTCAGGACGGATCTCATCCACCCCTGAAGCGCGACCACCGAGAAGCTTTTTGACTACCTCCGTGACCAAAGCCCTAACAATGGGTGGACCCCACCCAAACCCCCAGGATCTTCCTCCTCCATGGAGGGCATGTTGGTGGGATTCAAAAGGTCCTTGAAGTATTCTTTCCACCTCTCGACAACATCCCCAGTTGAGGTGAGCAGCTCCCCACTTCCACTGTAAACAGTTTTTGTGAAGATGGATGAAATTAATTTAATTTAAAGTTTGCCAGTTGGGGCTTCCCCAGGTCCATCTTCACCACATTTTTTATCATAAAAGGTGAAAAGTCATATGTAGCATTTGTTCTCTTTCGTTGCATGAGCCATCCCCAAAGGCATCGTTGGTGATTTCCATCTTCTTTGCATTTTGTCCCACTTTTGCACTGAAGTCTCCCATAATGATGTTGTAGAAGCATTGGTCTATTTTCAGTTGATTCTCTATTTAATCATATACTTCTTCCACTTCTTTATCTGTGTGCACTGATGTTGGGCCATACACTTGTATGATCTTGACTCTGTACTTGCTGTTGATCTTTATTATGAATTCTGCTACTCGGTCTGAAGGAGACAATTCTGATTTTGTCCTTCCACGTCTTGTTTATGATGCAGCCTACTCCAGCTTGCCCATTTTTCGACAAGCTGTGGCAAAATAAATTCCACTCTTTGAGTCTTAAAGCTCTTAATTATCCCATTTTATCCCAGTGGGAAGTTCTTTCTCTGACTCTATTAGTTTCTCTTCTGCTGAGAGTGTGTGCACATTGTAGCTGCTGAACTTCAGAATTTGATTGGGTGGTGACTCTTCTTGACCCAGGAATTCTTAGCACCCCCCTGCTCCCAACTTGTACCCGCTTGAGTCACCTCCTGGGTTGGTAATCACGGTGCCTCTGTGAACTGGGGGCCTTGTGTTTTGGATGATATTCATGCTGGTTTATAGCTGTATTCCTTCCATGCCGGCCAGATGAGTTGGGAGTTGTCATGGTGTACCTCGAGGAGGTTAAGCAGTAGTCTTGACTGAGAAGAGACTGATGTACTGGCACAGGAAGCTTGCACCGGAGCCACTCCCTATTTGCCCTTACCGACCATCCAGCGACCAGTGTTACTGGCCTTGGCTTTACTTGGTGCTCAACCAAGCACCACAGCACATTACTATCTTACATTATTTATATTCTATATAGTAGTTTAATTTACTAAATACACTGTATTGACTTTACTTCTGTTATCATTTCAAAATTAGTTCTGGACCTCTGCCACTTCTATGATCTCACTGTTTTTTTTTTTTTTTTTTTTTTTTTTTTTTTTTTTTATTTTTTTTTATAT
>JAQMYF010040439.1:0-10000 GCA_030014195.1 Neosilurus mollespiculum
AGTTCAAGTACCGTATGACCTTCACCGTCCTCAATAAAAGGACTTTGCTTTCCGCCTATTCCAGTGTCTGTCCTGCTCCTTGGGTCCATCTGCCTTATCTCTGCGTAACAATCACATTAATTTTAAATGTGAGCTCTCCCACCACTGATGCCACTATCTGTTCATCGGACATTATTTCGTGCGCCTCTGCTGCTTCATTTTCAGGACAGGAGGGAAATTGGAAAATGATGACCGACCCGGACTTCCTTCATCGATTCCCGGACTTGTACGGGAAATACAAAATCCAGGAAATTAGGGTATGTGAATCGAGGGTGAAGTGTACTTTAAAAAGGAGAAAACAGCTTATTGCACTTTGCTTCTCTAAAAAAGCCTAACGAAATTAATAATATGGTTACTAAAAATTATGTCAAGCAGTCTGACATTAAAAAGGAATACGTTACTTATCTGTCCGTGGGCCCAGTTTCACTTGTTGGCGCAACCAATCCAGTACAGGTCAAAATCTTATAAGATACTGGGGCAGCTCAGTCTATGTTACTAAAAGGTGTACTACCTTTAGATTCGAGTTCTGCCACCGGTGAACCTTTAGTCCTACATGGTTTTGAGGGTAGTTGGGTTACAGCTCCCCTACACAATATTGTGTTAAAGTCTGACTTAGTATCAGGTCCTGTGGTCGTTGCTGTTATGCCATACCTAGGAACTGAGGGTATCTCATTACTACTGGGAAATGATTTGGCGGGTGTCAGGTGTTGCCAGAGAGTAGATGCTGAACCCAAAGCCTACGAACCAATCCCATCGTCAAAAGACGACAGCTTTAAAGAAGATGATCCAAAAGAGTTCCCTTCTCATCCAGTGACACAAGCTTTAGCCAAGAAAATGGCCGAAGCACGCAAAATTGATTCTGAGGATGACATTCTGGATTTGTCACAGATATTTGCTGATCCCAGTGAGGATCTTGATTATGCTTCAGATGTGAATAATAAGATGTCATAACGTCCAAGACAAATATGTCTCTATTGAGAGAAAAGCTAATTCAGGAACAGAGAGGTGATCCTGATTTGAAGTCTCTCTTTGATGCTGCTGTTCCTGAAGAGGAGTTGGCTAAAGCCCCAGTTGGCTTTTCTGTTAGTGATAAACTCCTGATGAGGAAGTGGAGACCCCCAGATGTCCCAGCTTCCGAAGACTGGGTGATTATGCACCAAAGTGTGAATCAGGGCATATTGCCCTGAAGTTTTCAGATTGGAACAAAAAGTTCCCTTTAGAGCTTTTGAATTCCCCGAAATCATGAAAGCTCTGATCGATTTCTTCAAGTTGTTCAGTCAGACCAGTGTGACCTACCTAGGCTACATTGTTAGCCATGGGCAAGAGGTACCCACTATAACAAATTATTATTGTAAAGTCTCTACAGAAAGTTTTGCAAGAACATTGCTGACTTCACTGCTGCATTGACAAATCTGTTGGCTATAGATGCCAGCGATGTTGGTGCAGGTGCTGTACTGTCATACTTATATGACAATTGACCAGGTTCTCATTGTTCTAAGAAATCTGATGTTTATACAAAGTATCCAACTTCTAAAGAGGAGGCACTAGCCCTAAACCTAGCCATGCAACTTTTTGAGGTATACCTGTCTTCTTCAAGTAAACCCATAGGAGTGTACAGAGGTTGATGTTGTATGTGTTAATTTATGTAGTTATGATAATTATGATTTAGTTTCATATTTATTTCATGATCTTTTTTGCTTCATAATGTAAGATTATCATAAAAGTTCTCATAAATTCCAACTTTTCTTTTATGGAGGGAGGTGTGACGTAACAGGCACATCCTGTACCTATGGTAACACAATTGACACATGTATGGCCATTATGACGAAGTCTAACAGAAAGAAGATATATCTACTGTGATCTACGGAAGATATTAGTTATATAAATGTAAAAAGTACTCTGTTGTTGTTGAACGGACTGCGCTAGAACCTGGACCACCGTGAACATTCCATGAAGGATATCGTCGTAAAATCCAAGACTACCCACTGCAAGCTGTCTCCTGAATGTCATTCTACCCACCTCTACTCAATCTATTGTTAACTGCTACATTTATTGGCTCATCTGTAATAGATTATTAAACCAACTTCCTTTGCCTGACCCGGTTTGTTCCGAACACTTCTGGAACTCGCGCCAGTCCGTCACAATCAGTATACAGACAGTAATTATTCATGTCCAAGTCTACACTACTGCCTTAAAAAACTACAGAACACCTATATCCTGTGCACCTGTACCTCCGCCGGGTGCAAATGGGTTATAATAACCTGTCATGGTTATAGAAATGTCTTCCCCAGGTGGGGCATCCACCAAGTTTGGTGACAATCTGTTTAGTGTTTTTTGTGGAATCCTACAAACAAACAAACAAACAAACAAACAAACAAACAAACAAAGCGTTGCAGGTGAACACATAATGCATATGTAATGATAGTGAAGATATGTAGTGACTCTCTGCTCTGTGTAGTATTAAATCACAAACATCCCCAGGGTGTAACACACAGTAACCATTACTCATTCACAGGTAATGAACAGGTACTGAAGTCACGTTCATGTGGGTTCCAGCTCATCTCAACACTGCAGGGATTGAGAAGGTAGGAGAAGCGAGCAGGTGTTTGACAGTTACAAACTTATAGTTAACGTTTTCAGTAAGTGCTGACAAGCTTCTTACACCTCTCCACTGGAATCTTTGCCCATTGTCCAAATTCCTCCTGCCATATTCCGGTCGACTGTTGATGTTTCCTGTGGTCAAGAGTGGAATCTGGCCGTGAAGTCCTTGATTATTCAGTGTACATCTTATCTTATCTTATGGCACTGGAGCACTTGTACCAGCCTTCGTCACGTCATCCTGTGGGTGTCTCTCAGTCACATGAGGGTTTCTCTTATTTGTCCTCACTAAGTTGCTAAGGGCCTATGATGACATTTTGTTTTTTTTTCCATGGCCAATGTTGGACCTGGTACCAAGAATTTGATAGACCCAAATGCAGGACAGACAAAACAGGGAATGGTGAAAGTAATTTCCCGTTTATTAAGGTGCTCAGAGAAAACAAGGTGTACGAGGGAACTGTGAGACGGTGGCAGGCTCGAGGTGTGGCTGTGACGGCACAAGACGATCTGGCAGGGGGCCAGGGGAAGATGCTGGGCCTTTATTCAGGAGCACTGATGGGGACCAGGTGGGAATGATCAGGGCGGGGCCTGTAATTATCAACCGGGCCGGGAGACTCAGGTAACCTGGACAGAGAAAAAGAGCCAGAACAAACATGAGAGAACATAATTCACACTCCCTGGCGGGTTCTAACAGCCAGGCAGGATTGCAGTTGTTCCATAAGTTTTAAACTTCCTTATCATGCTCCTAATGTTGTCTCTTGGAATGTAAAATTTTTTGGAAATCTTCTCATACCCACGACCCTTCTTTCTCAGCTTTTGTGGAAGCTCCTTTGTCCTTCCCATGATTGCAGCTCTCCTTGAATATCTTCATGTGTAGGGTTTACATATGCATCGCAGCTGAAGCAAATGAAGGTACGTCATAGTATTCGCGAAGGCTTAATTATGTTTCAACTTCACCTCAGGCAATAAAAATGTCAGACAGCTTTAGAAACAACATTATTATATAGGGGCTGAATGATTGTGACATGACTATGTGTGTCTGTGTTCTGTTTCCCATCTTAATCTTTTCCTTTTACTGATCCAGTCTCAGAAATGGCTTTTTCTTTGCGACTGTTGAGGTTGATTCTGGTGTTCTGGTGTTTTGTGGGTATTATTTAATGAAACTGCTGATTGAGGACCTGACAGGTATCTGTTTCTCAAACGAGAGACTCTGATGTACTTGTCCCTGTGCTCAGTTGTGCACCGGGGCCACAGACTTCTCTTTATATCCTGGTTAGAGCCAGTTTGTGCAGCCCTGTGAAGGGAGTAGTACACACCGCTGGTTGAGACCTTCAGTTTCTTGGCAGTTTCTCCTTTGGAAGAGCCTTCATTTCTCAAAACAAATATAGACTAAAGAAATTCAGAAGAAAGTTTTTTTCTGGTCATTTTAAGTCAGATATGTAACTCACCTAAAGGAGGGCAATTTTAATTATTTAATCAGAGCAGCAGTTTTCATCTGTGCTAATATAACTGTTAAAAGGTTTTATAATTATTAATTAGGCTTTTAATACGACAAACTTGGATTAGCAAACACGGTGTTGACTTAGTGGTGTAGTGGTTAGCATTTCTGCCTCACAGAAAGAGGGTCCTGGGTTCGAGTCCTGTCCTTGGGTGTTTCTGTGTATAGTTTGCATGTTCTCCCCATGGTTGTGTGAGTTTCCTTCGGGTAACTTTTATTAGGCCAGTTGGTAGGTATGCAAGTGGTTGTGAATGGTTTTGTATGTGTTTGCCCTGCAGTGGTCCAGCCTCCCCGCAACCCTAGTAGGATTAAGTGGTTTGGCAAATGAGTGCGTGAGTGAATGCACCATTGGAACACAAGGATGACATCCGAGTCATGCACACACACACACACACACACACACACACACTGCCTGTTTGTTTGGCTCCAGACAGGCAGATGGAATATGTAATAGAATAAATATGTAAATATGTACAGCTATGTATGTGTATCTAAATATGTGGCTATTCGGCTGGTGCTTTGAGTTGACTGCTCTATTCTTTTAAAAAGATTCTTTCAAAAAAAATCTGAAGTTCTTTTTTTTTTTTGAATGATTCTGTGTCACAACTGTTTTTTCACCACGTTTGCCCAGCCTCACTGTGTCACAAACTTCTATAGAAGACCAATCTCCTTTCGAGGTATCTGCTCTCCTGCCCTCGTTTAGGATTGTTTTCATGACACGGGCCTCATTCCAAATTAATTAAATAAACCCTGGTATAGAGCTTGGCTTAAACCCCACAGTACTGGTTACAGTTAGAGCAGATATGCTTTGATTCTTTGATTCGTCACCACCTGTTTTGCCACAGCTGCTTAGAAACCTGTAAACTGTAAGGGATTTTTCTGTGTTCTAAACTTCAGCACGCTAGTTTTCACCTATTTTCTGGCAGCAGTTGCAGCCACATCTCAACATTTCTTAAGGAATTTTTCTAGTTATTATTTTTATTTCTTCATGGAGCACCACACAAATTGTTGATTTGCATACTGCACTCGAAGCGTCATGGGACATGTGGTAGATACAGGAGTGGAGTTAAGTTTATTTTATTTACTGTGTCCTATAGTGATGTGTCTCTGCATGCTAACACGTTCCCTGAAACTCAGGATTAGAAAGAAACAAAAGGAGCAGGAACAGAACTGAGAGAACACACGGGAGATTTGCATGATATGGAAATGTTCCGCCTGAAGGATTTTATGTTATTAAACAAAACTTCTGTGTAATCTTCATCAATAAAGCAGCATTCTGAACGAATTTCACTAAGAAATCATTTTGATGGTACACTGATTCATAGTAGAGACAACGGCTTGTCTTCTGCACGGACTCTGCGCCGGGTTCATCACTTATGAACTCTGGTGGAGGTCTCCGAGTCCGCTCTCGAGAACTGAGTAACTCTTCACAGCTCCACATCACACAGGTTACTTAAGATGACCTTGTATATCTTTAGCTAACACTCTACACTGGGGTTTACATCACTTCCTGTCTTGGAATCCAATTACAAACCTGCAACAGAAGCTCCTGTTCTTCCTGATCATGTGACCTCAGCACAAGTTGCTAAAGGGATTTAATGTGATGTTAAGTATTCATTCTGCACCGAGTCCCTCATCAGGTAAGACTGAAGCACTTTACCTGGAGCTGTTCACCTGAAATTGCTTTTATCATTTCGTCTTCACACCACACAGTGTACTGCTCTTATTATTATTATTATTATTATTATTATTATTCTGTTCGTTTATGGTCTGAGTACTGAATGCATTTAAGCCTAACTCATTAGGAAAACATCAAATTTAAGTGATTATATGGGCGGATCCCAGCAGGGCGATTTTCTGTATTTCTTCCTGCTTGATGTTGTCCGGTATCTTTTAGAGGTGTTCTTTTGTATTACCCCTAGAGAGCTCCTACCACTACTGGAACGGAGTCTGTTTTTAATGCCCACATTCTTGTTGTTTCCAGTTGCAGATCTTTATATTTTATTAGTTTCTCTGCTGTTTTTGTTGAGACATTGCTGTCAGATGCTACTGTAATATCAATTAATAGACCTTTTTTTTCTTTCCTATCTTTAATAACAATGTGCCTGTCTGTTTAAATTCACATATCCCACAGAATGGTCCCATTTTCGCCTTCCATCACGGTCTCAGCTTTGTGCTTGTACCATTGCTCAGGCACCTTGATTTCATGATTCTTACAGATGTTCCAGTGGACAGTGATGAAGCTTATTGTGTCTATCAGTGTATTCATTTTTGGCTAATTCTGCGCACCCAGTTATAATATGATCTACCGTCCCATCTTTGTCTCCACTTATTTTACATGTTGGGCCATTTATTGTGCTTGTTATTCTTGTTTTATGCAGTTTTGTTTTTGCAGGCTTGGTCTTGAGGTGCAACTATGATGCCTCTGTTTCTCCTCTCAGCCCAGTACTTTTCAGCCACTTATGTGTTGTTTCTTTATCTACATCAGTGTTCAGGATTCTTTTTACATACTGTCCATGTAATGCTTTTTCTTCCCAGGCCGTAGCTCCTCTTTTTAATGATTTCATCTTTTAGTCTATCTTTAATGATCTTTATCTTGTCTTTAGTTGTTGTCTCATTCATTCTCATATTCTCTCTTTATATTTTTAGTTCTCCAAGTGTTTGATCTTTCTCATGTAGCGTTAATGTTGTCGTTTTTCCTCTTTCTTATTCCCAGGTTGCTCTCAAAACTTCATCCTCAGTTGTCTCCAGGTATTTAACATGTCCCACCACTGCTATCTTAAATGATGATACTATTTTTATCAGGACTCTTCCTCCTTCTTTCCTAGCTTAGTACAATCTTTTGACATCAGCCTTTGGGTGGTGCATCCTTTCCAGAGTTAAAAGTTTCCTGGTCTTTGTGTCTAGTTTTTCCAATTCACTAATTTTCCAGTTTATTACTCCAAATCCATATGTTACCACCGGAACAGCAAGGGTGTTTATTGCCTCTATTTTTAGCTCCCGCTCACAAAGTTTACTACTATGAGTGCTAGGATGAGTTTTCTGTGTAAGTGACCTTGACCTACTTTTCAAGGTCATAGAGGCAAAACTGTATATTAGGTTTCTGGACATTTCCTTGCCGCGCACTGAAGCCGGGGCTTTCACACTTGCTATGCTTATTCTATATTGGCATATTATGAAATGTTCCTTTCGGCGGGAGCGTCTGGACCCCTGTGGTCTATTTTATTGGTCGCATTTAATTCTCTTTTTAATACCGTTCTATCTCTTTTTTAATATTCTTTTCTGAGTTTCTCTTTCATGATTGCATGCTTAATGAAATCTCCTTCATTAATTCCAAGATACTTTTACACATCACGCTGTTCCAACTGTCTGATCTTACTCTCATCATTAAGTACCATCTCTTCTGTTTGTACTGGCTTCCCTTTGTGAAACGTTGTCTTTGCACATTTGTGTATCCCGAATTTCTTTATAACATCTTCACTAAATCCTTAAACTGTATTCATTAATGTTTCTAAAGGCACTGTTATCTCTCACATATAGTCTACAATCATCCAATCATCCATATATATAGTAGATGATTGACATTTTTTCCCTTTCAGTTGGTAGCCCTGATTAGTTTCATTCAAGAGAGCTGATACTGGTGCCAATACAGAATAACAATGGTGACAACGAGTCTCCCTCGAAGATGCTGCTCTTAATTTGAATCACTCGTTCTTATTGTAGCAGTTTCTGATTGTAATATTACCATTATTCTCCATTTCTTTATCAAACTTCTTAGAAATGCTATTTTGTTAGAAATTTTCAAGCATTTCAATATCCATGTATGTGGTACACCGTCGAATGCTTTTAGGTAGTCAATCCAAGCTGTTGTCGGATTTTTCTTTTTTATTTTGCTTTCTTTTCGGATGGCTTTATTAATCAATAGTTGATCTTTACACCTGTAACTGTGTCTCTTACATCCCTTCTGTTCTTGTAGAAATTAATTCATTTAGTCAAAGTGCGTGTAAGTTCTTCCTGTAATAATTGCTTTTAGCATTTTGTACATGGTCGGTAGGCAGGTTATTGGTCAGTAGTTCTTTGAGTTTTTGTCTCGTTTGATTTTGTGTTATTTCATTAATCATCCACTGATTGCTTTGGTGTAATCTCCTTGGTGTAGATCCTCATGTAGGGCTGTTATTTTACCCATTAATGAGCAAGCTTGTCAATCCCTGGTGACTTCCAATCCTTCAGTTTTTTTGATTTTGAATATTTTCCTCTTTTATTTAAGGCCATTGCTGCTCTTCTATGTGTCAGATCCGCTTTTCTACTTTTGGAAATCATTCTGCGTCTTCTGTGTTGTTTCTCCTCTTCCCATAATTCACTCCAAAATTCTTCTATCTCTTCCTTTTTTGGCATTTCAGTGACTTTAATTTGGGAGTTGTTCAGCTCTCTGTACACCCTGTTAGTGTTTTGTTTAAAGTCTTTATTCTGTGTAAAGAAGGATATTCTCTTCTGGCATCTCCGCATTCTTTGTGCTTTAGCTTGTATTTGCTGTTTAAGTTTCTCGAGGTTCGCGTTGACTTCTTCCCTAATTTAAACGTATTTTTCAGTTTTCTTATTTGCATTGCATGTTTAATCTTTCCTTTCTTGAATTTTTCCAATTAATAAATGCCAGGTAAGTTGGACATGCTCTTGCTTCATAATTTATATAGCTTTATTAATTTTTTTTATACTATCTTTTGTGGTTTTGGTCATTACGGGAGTGTTGGTAGTCTTTCTCTGTCTTTAGTGTTAGAGAATTTTCTTGTAGTAATCTTCTAGTAATTTTATTTTTCAGTAGCTCTATATTTCCATCTGTTGTTGTCTCTGAACTTATTATTATAATTATCACTATTATTATTATCATTATTATCATCATCATCATCATCATTATTATTGTTATTATTGCTGGCACCCATGTCAGCCAACTGTGTGCAATGATGCAAGAAATGAGAGCGGCACTTTCCCGAGTGGGACGGATACCGTCCAACCCTATCAGGCCAGGTTTACCCTCAACAGTACTCCAATTATCTATGAAGCCCACTTTATTTTCGGAACACCACTTGGACATCCAGCAGTTTGGCGACCATAGTAAGCTACATCACCACGCCGTATTGGGATGGGGCCAGAGCATATTACATCATTGGACAAAGTTACGCTTAGTAACCTCTGCCAGACGAAGGCGTATATCATTCACTCCAGCATGTATAACTATCTTGGAGAACCTGTGTTAAGAACCTAAGATAACCTGCTATGTCTGGCGCTCTGGCTCCTGGGATTCACCTAACTAGTGCTGCTGGTACCCCTAAAGAGCTAGCTAATTTCCCGTGTCTTAAAATAGAGCTTCCGATAAGCAGAGCTCTTTCAGGTTTCTCAGCGGGTACGTTCCGAATACATGCAATATACCAAGTACCGCCATCTTGTGTTTATGTCTATGGGGAGAACTAACACACTGAACAAGCTAAATGGAGACTTGCGGCTATTAGCAGGATGCTGATGAGTCCCTCTGCTTTGAGGTAGCGAAAAAGTCGGGTTCAAAGAAAAAAAAAGTGTATATAACATAAATAAAACTGCTACAAAAGAAAAAAGTAAAAACATTAAAATTAGATCCCTGAAATCAGGGGGGAAGGAGGCCAGGGTAAAAATGCCGACAAGCAGTTGCTGGTGTTCCAGTTTAATTGGTTTTCATGTTAACTGGTGACACTGGGTTACAGGTGTTTACCTTTCCATTATTTCTGCTTACATTTTTTACTTGTTTGACTTCTGCAATCTGATTCAGAGCGAAATCTCTGAAGTGACGTCCACTTGGATGTTTAATAAAGTTAAATGCATGTAGTATCTGTGTTT
>JAQMYF010040440.1:0-11190 GCA_030014195.1 Neosilurus mollespiculum
TTTACTATGTAAAGCTGCTTTGTGACAATGTCAATTGTAAAAAGCGCTATACAAATAAAACTGACTTGACTTGATATGATATAGAAAATGTGTTTTGAGAGTCTATTGCTGATGAGTCTTCTCTTTCTTCAAATAAGTCATGAAAAATCAAGCTGCATTTTGAATTTTACTTGTAGGAAAACATGGACTGCTGAGAATGGTTCAAATGTAGTATATTCATAAAGACTTTGTGTAAATTAAGATTTAATATGAATAATTACCCTTGCGATGGCCTGGCGAGCTGTCCAGGGTGTACTCTGCCCTCGCTCAGAGTCAGCTGAGATGCGCGCCAGCCTCCCCGCGACCCGAATTAGGATCAGAAAATGAATGAATGAATGAATGAATGGATGATTAAATACTTGTTGTAAATTTCATCTTGATACAGTAGCTTTTACAAAAGTGAATGCTGCTAAGGAAATTTTAGAAACTTGAAATGTATAGTTCTCAATTTTTGCCATAGTCCTTGTAGTTCAAATTTTATTTGAATATACCCCGGTAAAAAAAAAATGATATGCATTATTTGCAAGCTAATTTTATGTTCTGACCAATTTAACTGCTTTGGTGCTGGAAGGCCACATATATCTTTATATATCTTTTTAGAGTGTATATTTTTCATATATCTTTATATATCTTTATATATCTTTTTAGAGTGTATATTTTTCATGCAGTACAGTACTATAATATAGACAATAGGGAGTCATTTCTGAAATAACTCTTAATAAAGTGTTAATGCTTCATAGAGTATCAAGAAACAGAGTTTAGTTGAAACTATTAGCAAAAGTATTTCTTACCTTAGATAGTGCAGGTCTTCTGGGGATGAAGGTACTACTAACTATTTAACATTTGTTGAGATGGGAGTTGATTCATAAAATTCTCAAAACTGAATCCCAATACTGATTAACAGATTACAAAGGGTGTCTAATTTCAAACTGGTGCCATATAAACTTCTCTGCCTAATTTATTGCAGAGGATCCTGAGCAGAGCCCCTTAGGCATGAAACATGACTTGGATAGTTGCCCCACATCCGTGCCACCCCTGGAAACCTAATAAGGCTGCCACATCACCAACAAAACAAACAAATTAATTATTCATAACAAAACTGAAACCCAAAAAATAAAGTATTATACACCACTATTCAGACTTGCACAGGATAAAAACGCACAAGCTAACTCAGGTAGGCAGATTTTATTCATTTTCTAAACAGCTTAATCCTAATTAGGGTCGTTGGGAGGCTGGTGCCCATCTCAGCGGTCTCTGGACAAGGGCAGCGAACAACTGGGACAGCTCACCAGGCCATTGCAGGCCAACACACGTAACCATTCACACTCACTCTCAAACCTAGGGGTGATTTGAAAGAGTCAATCAGACTACTGTGCATGTTTTTAGACTGTGGAAGGAACCCGGAGTACCTGGAGGAAACTCCACATAGAAACTCCCCCGAGCCCGGGAAGCAAACTGATGCCTTCTTGCTGTGAGGCTATAAAAACTGTGCTACCATAGGTAGGCAGACTTTTACCGAACAAAACAACACCAAACATTAATGGTAGTACAGAACATGAACTTTTTAAATGGATAATTAAACCAACAAAACAAGTGATACACACCATCCAGTGAAATGCAATGAAAAGAAAACTCAGTGTTAGCCTTTCTTGGTTTTGGTTCAGGCCATAGTTGCAAAATGCAGGGAAATTTTTTGGAGTTGATTGAGCCCTTAAAGGAGCCACGGGATTCTTATAACACCAGCCCCAGACACCTATTAAAAGAGATATCTTTTGGGAGCTATGCCTGTAGGCAATGCCTAAATCTTTTATTAAAGTCAGTATTTCTGATGTTATATAGTGCAACTATATAGCAAGTTTGAATCCCAGTGTATTCTCAATTGATTACCTAGTGCAGTGGCTGGGGCACTTAAAAACAGTTGCTTGTCTTTTTAGAGAATGAACACAGCAACAAGAGTTCTGCATGCTTTTAATGAATACCAGCACAATTTTCTTCATATAAAACTTCACCATGCATTTAATCTAAGACCTAAAAAAAACTACAAAAAAAAATTACATCAGTATATTTTGTGTTTTTTAGGATAAAAAGGGGGACAGTGGTGGCCCAGTGGTAAGGTGCTGGATTACTGATCCCGAGGTCAGGGGTTCAAGCCCCACTATCAACGGGTTCTCACTGCTGTCCCCCCAGTGCAGCTAACTGGGTTATCAAATGCCGGCCATGTCTCTTACTGTCTATGGTGAGAGGCATGTAAAAGAACCATTGCTGATTTTCGTCATGAGTAGGCTGCATAGCCGTCAGCGTGGTTCTGCCCTGCAATGGCCTGGCGAGCTGTCCAGGGTGTACTCTGCCCTCGCCCAGATTCGGCTGAGATGGGCGCCTGCCTCCCCGTGACCTTAATTAGGATTAAGCCGTTCAGAAAATGAATGAAAAGATGAAGAGGTCCAAGTTCTCCATTTTGTCTCTGCACTAGTGGTGTTATGCGAAGGTATGAATTATTTGCCCAGCATGGAGCTCATACCCCTCCCCTTTCCCATCATGAATTCTTTTAGATAGAGACAAGCATGATATAATGCTCAAATCAAACAACTCAAAATTTTTATTATTAAAATGTGCATCAAGTCTGTTTCATTTTAAAAAGAAAAAAGGTTAAGTAATAAAATAATAAAATACTGTTTGGTTTTACCTTTTGATTTTGCGTACACTGAATAATAAGAGAAAAAGACATGATTGCATTGCAATTCAAGGAAAGAAATTCAAGGAAAGAAATTCCCACATTTCAAAAGACATTACCTTCAGGCCTGAGGAGAAAATAGGAACACAGTTCCCAGGCTCATAGTCAATAATGTTCTCTCTTTATTTTATGATTATTCAGACTCTTATACACATTCACTGGGGTAAGGCAACACAGGATTGGTCAGTTCAAAGAAAGTACTGACACTAGTTACAATACAACACATTCACATTGATTTCTCCATGTGTGCCTTGGATTCGAAAATAAAATAAGACAAAGAGGTGTGTGCCCAGTTTGACCTAACATATATTATTGATGAGCTTAGATGTTCTTGCTTGAAACATTTTCAAGACTGTGGTCATGCACATACAGACTTCATGAAAACAAATCATTCAAAAATGGTCTCCATTGTGTGTTATCACTTAAACATATTAACTGCATATTTACTTATGTATTAGTGTAGAAATAAAATTAAACTAAAAAAATCATCAGAAGACTTGTTGTTGTATTCAAGCCTGAGCACTGCCTTTTGTCAGTGGTGCTTGAAAGTTTGTAATAAAAAAAACATTCTATATTTTTGCATAAATATAATATATAACATCAGAAGTCCTAATAATAGAGAAAGAGAACACAAATAAACAAATGAGACAAAAATATCTTACTTGGTTATTTATTTACTAAGGAAAATGATCTAATATTTCATATCTGTGAATAACAAAAATCCCTTCTGCAGTGATGATCAGTCCTGCATGTCAACTTCAAGAAAATCAAAAAGGGATTACATTCCTCTGTATAGAACAGCTTCAACTTTTCTATTGTATTAGGACCAGGATTTTGACTTGGTCATTCCCAAACATTACATTTATTCTTCTTTAACCATTCTTTGGTAGAACGAGAGCTTAAAGATTTTGTCAAAGATATGACACATTTAAGGACTATTCTGTTTTCAAAACTATAAAATAAACCAGTTTTATAATAGGTGATGGTAAATGAGATTTTTGTGTGCTGATGATGTACAATAAGATAGAGATATAACATTTATGTTGACATTATTCTATATAACCACCATTTAATCATGATTTCAACTGAAAAAAATCCTTGTTTATACTATATGACCTCAGTTGTCTGTGGAAACAACCCTGAATCAACATTTTCTGGATTCTCTCCTTTTTTTTTTAAACTCAAGGTCAGATCACTTGTGCTATTTCATTGTCAGATTTATTTACAGCTTTGATTCTGACCTTGGGAAGAGTAATAAAAGTGTCAATCAAATTCTCAGTAAGACTAAACAGAGGAGTATTGACGGCACATAATTCACTTTGTCCTGAGTGGTTTGAAATATGTTTAGCTTAACCATACCATGAGAAAGGCTGACTGTAAGTCTGCAGTCAACATGTGGATTGACAGCCAGTGAGTCAAGGATAGGCATGGTTCAAGGTTACTGCATTCACCAGTTATACGGTTATACCAGTAATAAATAAAAAGAGAGATTACAGAGGAATAAATGTGAAAAACGGAGAAGCTAGCAGATTTCTTATTCAAAGTCAGGATACAGAAAAATATATAAGTTAAGGTGAATAACAATTATACCTTGCAAGTTCCATCATAGTGTAAATAAGTGCATATGTATTTATCTTTAACAGGGGCATAGGACATTGTGGAGGTTGTTATTATTTAGTGCCTCTCTGATCTGCCATGATCAGGAAATTGATTGAAAATGATGAATTATGAGAAAAATTACCATAGGACCACTCCTGAAGTGTGTAGATTCTATTGAGTAAGAGTCGAAGTTGCAACGGAGTGTAAAAGAGATGGATTTGACAGCCACAGTAATTTCAGGTAAGCGAAGTTGAGACTTTAAAAAAATGTAAGTTGAATTAAAATGCATAATGAAAAGAAATATTAGTTGGAGGAGTGTGTTGTGATCAAAACACTTATAAGATGGCAGACATGCTCATGAGCATATGATGATAAGAGTAGTGTAATGTTGGAAGACTGGAATGTGGCCTGTGTTTCAGTATAAACTGAGTTTAATGTTTCTGCTTTCCTGATCCTGATTTAGATAATAAAAGTATAAAGATAACCATATACTAATGGTTTAGTTAAAATAAAATGTATTATTATAATTATCAATATTCCTGTATATCATGCTAAAAGCACAGATATCTACACCAAGTGTCATCTTGAAGTTACGGGAAATTCCCAGGGTTAAGATAACAGGGGTGAAGAGCGGGGAATTTACTCTTTCCTAGCATACCATATTGTATGCTAGCATTTTGTACGTGACAAATAAATTTCAATTTGAATATGTCCAAATCCTCTGTATTGTTATTTATTTTAGTTTTTTATTAGTTTTTTACAAAAAAATTTATCTTTTGTTGTTTGTTTCTCTTTTCCTATTTCTCATAAATAATTTTCTAGAATTGAATATCGTTTAAGGTATGTGGATGCACAAATGGGAGATATTAACTGGAAATTGGTATATTATTATCAAACAAGCAACGTTAGATATGGGGAGAAAGTAAAAAAGATTATTCTCCTTATTCGCTTTTAATTATATGTCAGTTGACACTCTCATTTCCTTCATGATTTTCAGTATATATTATTAATGTTAATATAATTATATTATTATTGTTGTTGTTGTCTAGTATTTGTTTATCTTTTTATACATGTTTTACATGTTGGAAAATAAACATTATTTTATTTGACTTCCAAGAACTAAGAAAGGCAACTGGAAAAAATAAAAAATAAAAGTCTGGTGTTGATGGTGTTGATAATAATTGAAAGATTCTTTTTAGTCTGGTCTAATCAGTCTGAACTGTTATGAGGTCGTTTCAGTGACACTCTGAGAAATTAAAGTTTGGATTGGCAGAGAGACAGCATTTGCAGATACAAATTAGTCATAAACAAATACATGGGGATAAATTAGGTGGAATAGTGGTCGAACAAGACCTTGCTTGTGAGAAGATAAGCATGGCCTTGTGCCCTCAATGCTGAAGAATAGCGAATACCAGAGGTTGTTCTTGATGATAAGGTTGCTTATGGTACCTAGATTTATGATTTATATATCTCTGATTATTAGCAGGTCCACCTTACAGCAATAAGGTCCTGGGTTCAATTTCCAGGCTCAGGCATTTCCATGAGACATTTGCATGTTCTCCTTGTGTCTGTGTGGGTTTCCTCTGGATACTCTGGTTTTCTCCTATAGTCCAATGACATGCACATTACAACATGGAACTGTTCCAAAATTGCCCCTAGGTATGAATGTGAGTCGAAATAGTTGTGTGTGTTGCCCTGAAATGGATTGGCGAGCTGTTCAGGTTATGCCACAACTTTGCCCAGAGATGTTTACAGCAGTTTACAAGTTGCTAAGCTGAGCCATAAGTGTAAATGGAAGAAGGCTGGCGTCCATCTCAGCCGACTCTGGGTGAGGGCAGGGTACACCCTGGACAGCTCGCCAGGCCATCACAGGGCAGAAACACGCTAATGGCAATGCAGCCTACTCTTGACGAAAATCAGCAATGGTTCTTTTACATGCCTCTGACTACAGACAGTGAGAGACATGGCCGGCCTTTGATAACCCAGTTAGCTGCACTGGCTTGAACCCCCGACATTGATACACAACATGTTTAAAGAATTTATTTATATAATTATTTGTGTATATGTGTGCTCTATGCTCAAGCTCTTTTTATTTTTATTTCTATGCATACTTGCCCCCCCCACCAAATATATATATATATATAGCCAATATGGAATTGCTTTCCCTTTAGATTTTCGCAAACATTCAAGTCTCTTAGTTGGACTGTCTCTGAAAATTTCTTGCATCTGGAAATGTCCAAATTCGTCCACTCGTACTTGACAGCCTAGCAAAGTTCAATGATGTTACTAAACTTTTGTCCAACTAATTTATGTTGGATGTATGCCCAGATGTTCTCTATTGGGTTCATACCTGGACTTGGTACTGGCCAGAACAAGAGCTTGATGCCGTTATTGTCCAGCCAGGCTTTAGTGGCCTTGGCATTGTGGGCTGGGGCACTTATTAGTTATAAAACTTATAAACTTATAATTTAATATAAATTAGCTGGTGTTCAGATGAACCATCACCATTAACTGTATATATATATATATATATATATATATATATGTGTGTGTGTGTGTGTGTGTGTGTGTGTGTTAAATGAATAAAGGGGAGCTTTATGTGTACATTATGGGTACATGCCCCTCAATAATAAGGGACCAGATCTCTACTTATTGAGAATTACACCATTTGGTAATTTGCTGAGTACCTAAATTAAAATTTCCATGTGTTCAACATGGGGAAATAATTTTTAAAAAGTATAAAATATGATTAAAACAATACTAAATGTATAAAATATCCATAACAAAGTTGCAGCTGTTTAAAGTTTATAGGTGGGGGTGAAAGGAATTTGACTACATTTGATCGTGAGGCATTTATTTGGCATCCAAATTGGTACAAGCAAACATTAAATATGGTTAAAATTTATAAAAAATATTATTTTCAGGTTTCTATATTTACAACAGAAAAAAATTACTCCATATAAAAAACAGCCCTCAAGGCCAATTAAACAAGCACTTTCAAATGGTCACAAAATATTCAGTATAAAAGCTATTAACATGAAATTTTCACTGTGTATAGACTGCACAGCCTACTAATGATAAACAGATTTAAAATTAACTACTGTATACTGATAATAAGAGTCTTTATTTCACACACACACACACACACACACACACACACACACACACACACACACACGGGGAGGCTGAAGCCTATCTTAGCTGACACTGAGTGAAGGAAGAACACACCCATAACAGCTCAACAGACCATCACAGGACAACACACACAACCATTTACACTCTCATCCACACTGAGGGGCAATTTGGAACAGCCAATTAGCCTTATATGCATGTCTTTGGACTGTGGGAGGAAACCGGAGTACCCAGATGAAATCCACACAAGCACAGGGAAACTCCACACAGAAACACCTGAGCCCGGGACTCAAAACCAGGACTTTCTTGCTGTGAGGCAAACATGCTAACCACGTCACCGTGCCACCATAATCATCCTAATGATGATATTAATTACTGATACAGTGAGTTGACCTCTAACTCAGCTATTGGAAAAAAAGGGGGTGGGGGTCATTTGCTAAAATTGTAGATAAAAATACCAAAAATAATACCAAACACGATGTGCTAGGTTTTCTATTTTCCATTGAAATCAGAGAAACAATTTTTTGCATCATTTTCTTGATGTACTGAATCGCCATGTGTTTGGTGCTTTTGTATTATCACGTGTGGTATCTATTTTTAGAATGTAAACAGTGGCCACAGTGCTCAGATCCATACTAAAAGAGAAGATGAAATTAGCTGTCAGGAAGTGTGTGTTTTATGTCATTGTGCTATTGAGGTGCTCTTGTTTTTTTTGCTGTTGCTAAGCAACACTAGACAGATTTTAAAGCAATTTGTTTAAGAAAAGTGAATTAAAAAAAGAAGTAGAAGAAGGCAAGACATGTCTTGTTTTTGTTTTGTTTTTTAAAATGTTTTTGTTTTGTTTTTTAAAAAACGTCATGTAACATCATTGTTTCGACACATGGTACATCCCATGCCCTTGGTTAGGCAAAATCGATAGTGACAGCGATAAACACTGCAGATGATGTATATTTGATCTGGTTTATTATTGTGCAGGATGATAATTTGTTTGTCATTGCTGGCTGCGTGAATCGATTCAAAAAGGGATCAGGCTTGAAATTAAATAGAATAACCACGGTGGCAGAGAGGTGACATAAATGACTTCATTGAGCATTGGATCACAGCAAGTCATGTGTGCAGGAAGACTAACTATACATCACATATTAGTAAATAGGGTGAAGGGTGAACATGACCACTTTCACAAGTATCGTGTATTTATAGGCATCCAAGTGATGTCTTAAGAGAAAGCTGCCCGACATGTCGATCAGGTAAAAATAAACATCTGTAAATATCATGTTGGGCCACAAGCTGTTCTCCCAACATTGTACCAGAGCTCAGCAGACTAGGATGAGCCAAGGTCATTACTGTTTCATACTGGGTTTGATTGTGCCTCCCTGGTCCTACCTCAAGTCCAGAAGCCTGAGGATTTTAGTCAAATGTGGCAAACCGGGGCCTAAGATAGTATTAACTTGAAAGGCAGGGTTTACCAATTTGAGTCTACAAAACACTCTGATATAAACAATAAGCTCCATTGCATCCTTGTATATTGTTCCAACATTTTATTTATAAAAAACCTACTGCTACACAAACTATGCTAAGCGCTAACCAACTAAGCTAGCTGACCCTAACTAGCCGTTAAGCTAATCATGATCCATTTTTGGAGTGAATAATGACACATGTAGCAATGTTAAAATGTTTTAATTGTATTTTATTGAGTTAGCTGCTAGCTTAAGTAAATATCAAATAGATTAAGTTTTGAAAAATTCCATTTGTATCCAATCATGACGTTGATTCTCTCGCTGCAACCGTGCTGTGTCGTCTTAGGCTAACAGAGTCCATCCTGCTGAAAAATGTACAGGTCCGGCAATAAAATGTCCTTTTGCAATAAGATCACTTTGTAAGATAATGCACAAGCATACATGGACAAATTTAGTACATATTCCGACAAATGTTTTACATTCACACTACTGTTTAAATCTAATAAAAGAAGCTCCTGGGTTGACATGCACATAAAACTAAGTTTCTGTTCCAAGTTGAGTGGGAATGTGAACGGTTGTGTTTGGGTGTGAGTGTTGACCTGTGATGGTCTTGCAAGCTGTTCAGGGTGTACTCTGCCTCCACCCAGTGTCCGCTGAGATAGGCAGAGATAGGCTCCAGCCTCCCCATGACCCTAATATATTTAAGTGGATAGGTAAATAAATGAATGAATGTACAGATAAAAAAAAAAAATCCAGTTATGTAAAATGACAAAACATTGTGCTGTATTATAATAATATTTTACAAAAGAACAAACAATTAATTATATTTCATAATGTGCATTTTAAATAATAAAGGACATTTTAAAAATTTCACTGCACACTCTACCATCGTTTATGGTTTCCTTTTTCATGATACCGGGCACCATAACTTCTGAACCTATTCTGAGATGAAATATTAATACTCCTCCAGACTCTTGAAGTCTTTCAGACTGTGATTCCTGTACACCAATGATTTGTTGAGGAAGTAGTTGTACATGGGTGGCTATTTGAAACAAATCGATCTCTAAAAGTGTCTGAAATACCGGTGGAGGAAGAAGATATGGGTCTTATATTTGTGCATCGGTGATCTTTGACACATGTCTTTCTTTAATACAGCTGCCAAGGCTGTGTACTGCCTCCGAAAGTGTGTGCCTTATGGAGCTCATTGCTGCATTGAAGAGCAGCACTGCTGGCGAGAGCTTGACCAGTAATATGGCGACATAAACAAAGGTGGCATCTTTGTGTAACGCAGCAGGAGCTTTATTTTTATTATTTACCTCAGTGTGCCATTACAGATCTCATTGCTGCGTTGGCGATAAGCAATCTCAGCGAGGTGACATATGGTGGTGTATACAAAGGTGATATCATTGTGACATAGCTATGTGACATGAGCTTTATTAAAAACAACACGACAAAACATTAGGCATTCACCGGCCAATCGGGTAACAGGAATATTCATTTATATACACAATATTCCTCAGGAATATTCATGAGATTTCCCCTACCACCCTGCAAAGGGTTTTTTTTTTTTTTTTTTTTTTTTTTTTTTTTTTTTGCAGGCTCAAGATTTGGCACTGATACTGCCTCAGAGGAAAAGGGCTAATATGCAAGAAGGTCCTGGGTTCGAATCCCGTGCTCAGCGAGGGTGTTTCTGTGTGTAGTTTGCATGTTCTCCCCGTGCTTGCGTGGGTATTCTGGTTTCCTCCCACAGTCCAAAGACTTGCACATTGCACTAACTGCCCCTAGGTATGACTGTGAATAGTTGTGTGTGTATGTTGGTCTTGAAAGCTGTTCAGGGTGTACCCCGCCAGTTTCGGCTGAGATAGGGTCCAACCCCCCTACGACTCTGGTAGGACTAATGAGGTTGGCGAATGAATGAATGAGGAATAAACTAATACTACTAAATATTTAACACAAGATGGCGCCCTTTCGGTGCACCTCATTTACTCAGACTTAACACTGCTGTTCCAAGAATGCTTCACGGACACGAATTTTTATGATCAATGAATATTTAATACATCTTATCATTAATCCACTACGCCTTTCTTTTACTGTTTTTAGCAAGGAATGCTAGTGTACTTATTTAGCAAGAAAATTATTTATATTTACTGTACATTATACAGAGGACACGTATTTATTTATTCCACATTACAGCTTTAGCGCTAATATATATATATATATATATATATATAT
>JAQMYF010040441.1:0-11190 GCA_030014195.1 Neosilurus mollespiculum
CTGCGATGGCCTGGCGAGCTGTCCAGGGTGTACCCTGCCCTCGCCCAGAGTCGGCTGAGATGGGCGCCAACCTCCCCACGACCCTAATTAGGATTAAGCGCTTCAGAAAATGAATGAAATTATTTTTTTAACTGAAAACTGAAGAATATGAGTTTACTGTAATGAAAAAAACAATGGGATGATAATATTGATAAAAATCACAATTTTTAAAAGAATTATTCCTTTTTTTATATATTGAAAATGTATCAAAATACCACATACTGCTTAGAAGGATCCTGAGTCGTACACAGCCCATGCTGACATAGAGCCACACGTTTGATATTTCTCTATACCATGATGTTAAAGAATGTTCATATACCCTCGAATCAGTGGTGGACCTCCCCACCGCCTGAAGCCCCGCCCTTGAGCAGGAGTTTGTGAAATCATCTTCCTTTTTAAATACATACTATTCGAGATTCCTCATTCCTCTCTTCATCCTCCTGAACACCTTCCACTTTCTTTTGTTAGGAACCATCTTCTTTAGACCTCACCGGTTCCTCGTGCTCGTTGATGTGTGAAAGACCAAACAGATTCCATCAGTTCCCAATTTAGTAATTTAATACAATAAAACAAAATAAGTACAAAACACGTGATCTTGCATCATGGCCATGGGTTTCACTCCATCTCAGTCCAAACCACCTTCTTCCAGGAACCAGACAAGAGTGAGACCTCTCTTCTCTACTGCCTCTCAGTTTTATCTTCTTTGTGTGTGTGTGTGTGTGTGTGTGTGTCTGGACACACATGAAAACAAAATCTCTATCCTAACTCTTATTCATGTGATAGAATTTAGGAGTTTTCTGTGTTATCTATGGAATGTCAGGGACAGAAAGCCTGTATTCAACTATAATAATCTTTTGTACAGAAACACTTCTAGACTAAACTTTAAAGAATACAACTCTTATTAATTCTAACAGTTTCTTTTAACATTTTATAAACGACTGCAGAGGACTGAGGTTCAGAGCTCGGGGAGAAAAATTTAATGTAGGTGATATTAAAGTGTACAGTCTCATGTAAGGAAGATACTATAATTCTTATTTTTTAATTATAACTAAACTGCAGCAGTTGAGCCTGAACTGCTTGGTATATTTGGATTTCAATTCCAACATGTGCTAAATTTTAGCTCGGTGTGAAACACACTAGCAGCGGGCTTTACTGGTAACATTTTCAAATCTACAATATGCTACATCTAGGGCTGGACGATATATCAATAAATTATCATTATTGCGATATGACTATTTGTATCGTCACTCAGCTGAATATCGTCGGTATCACAATCGAGCAGAAATATTAACCATCCTTTAGAAATGAACACATCATGAGCTCAGGGGTACAGAAGAGTGTGTGAAAGGTCAGCAATACCTGGTGTCTCAATATTTACTTACTCTGCATGTTATTTTCACATCATAAGATATTGAAATAAGATATAGCTTGCGTCTGCCAGCCCTAGCTACATCACGATTTTCATTTTTACTAAGTTTAGCTTGCTGTAAATAAGAATTCGTGGCCTAATGAATTCTATTAGGTATGAAGGTCAGTAAACACTTATACAGACCTTGATGTGGTTGCTGATGGACTGTGGTTGCCATTAGCCCCAGTTCTATGTGGGAAGTGGTTTTCTGCAGTTGAGGATGTGGGTTTTTTGTTGTTGTTTTTTTTTATTAAAATGGCTCAGGATTTAATTGTTATGGCTTTGGTTACTGAAACGTAGTCATTGTTTATTACCTCTGTGACCTTTATGATTGTTGTTTTTTCGTTTTTTGTATTTTTCTTTTCACCTTAAAGTCTCACACAGTTTGTGCTAAAGGCCTGATGAGAACCAGAAAAGGGGAAAATGAATGAAAAGAGAATTAAAACTGCATTTAAACAGACGGACTGCTGTCTTATTCTTTATCTCCTCTCAAACACAGAGATTTTCCAAATTCCGCTACAGGAGATGGATCTGCGGTTTCCCGTTCCTGTGGGGCTGTGAGTCAGCCTGTGATTGCTGAGCTGTTATTGTGAGGCTACGTTTTTCTTTTCTCTGTGAAATATTTACAGCTGCTCAAGTCCTCTCACCGTGAAAAAGTAAGTGCATCCCATGGAAAGTATTGAGGCTGAGGGACAATTATACAGAACACCTACAAGAAATGATTTCTGCTAAAGGAGTCAATATTAGCTTCAGATATCAAGGATGCACTCACTTTTTCCACAGAAGAAAATTCCTTCTATCACGTTTTTGTTAAATAAATTATTGAAATAGTTTCTTTTCTTTGTCATTTTGTTTCAGTAAGTCACGTTTATCTGTAGGTGTTGTTTATGTATACTTGTATAAATATGTTGAAAAATCTCTTCCATGGGATGCACATATTTTTTTACATGCTTGAATATTTATACAGTGTAGTTAGCTAATCCAAGTCTGTCATGTTAAAAGCCGAAATGATAATTAGAAAACCCTTTTGTCAGCACATATGAAATCTGTTGTTCTGATTAAAGAAGTAATAAAATTGCCCTTCTTTAGGTTTATGACAGCATTTATGACTGCTGTAATGAACCATCTTCTCTAGGCCTCACTGGTTCCTCGTGGCCATTGATGTGTGAAAGACCAAGCAGATTTGATCAGTTCCCGATTTATTAATTGAATTAAGTAAATCAAAATAAGTACAAAACATGTGATATTGCATCATGGCCATGGGCTTCACTGAGTGTCACTCCCAACCGCCTTCTCCTAGCAACCGTGAGCCCCGAATTCTCATCTGACCCCCAGTTTTATTGTTTTGCGTGTCCATTGACTCCTGAAGTTGCAAAAAAAGAAAAAAAAAAAAAGGCCATATCTGGGACTGTAAAATAAGATGGGAGACGGTGGGGGGGTGGGACGATGTGCTATAGATAAATAAATCTAAGTTTGGGGTGTTTGGGTCACGAAGAAGAATATTTATAAGATGAGGAATAAATGAAAAGATGTTGGAGGAGCGCTTGTCACCATCGGTCAAACATGGTGGGGGAAATGTGATGGTCCGGGGCTGCTTTAATGGTGGTAAAGTGGGATAGTTGTGTGAAACACCATGTCATTCCCTGTGGTTAGCACTTAATAGAAGCCAATTTATTCCTACACCAGAACAATGACCCAAAACACAGCTCTAAACTATGCGAGAACTATTAGAGAAGAAGCAGTCAGCTATTATTCTGTCAATAATGGCGTTGCCAGTGCAGGCACTGGATCTCAACCCCATTGAGTTGGTGTGGCAGAAGCTTACCCGGAAGTAGTGACCATCAAGCCAGTCCAGATTGTGGGACATGCTTCAGGAAGCAGGGGGTTGAAATATTTTTTCTTACTTTTTACAGTTAGAATAAGATCTGAGAAGCTCTAATATCTTCAAATGGAGGATTTTAGACAAAAGAAAAGTTTGAAGGACAAAATTATTAGTGAAAGTGAAAATGATTTGTAACCTTGTTGATCTCTTGAATTTATATCCTATTCATTTTTGCAAGTCTGATGGATGGAAGTTTGTGTTTTCATGTAAAATGTAAAATGATCTGGATGACCTCAAACTTTTGAATGGTGGTGTAGTGATTAGCATGTCGCCTTACTGCAAGAAGGTCCTGGGTTCGAGTCCCAGACTTGGCAAGGGTGTTTCTGTGTGGGGTTCGCATGTTCCCCCCGTGCTTGCATGGGCTTCCTCTGGGTTCTCCGGTTTCCTCCCACAGTCCAAAGACATGCACATTAGGGTGACTTGCTGTTCCACATTGCCCCGAAGTGTGAGTGTAAATGTGTGTGTGTGTGTGTGCTGGCTCTGTAATGGTCTAGCGAGTTGTCCAGGGTGTACCCCATCTTCACCTAGAGTAGGCTGACATAGGCTTCAGCCTCCCCCTGACCCAAGAAGGATTAAACGGTTTGGTGAATGAATGAATATATTTATGTTTATATATATTGAGTATATAGAGATATACAGCATAAACTACACTCTATATAACTTCACTCTGCTTTCTGAAAATCTAATAACAATTTGAAACGTTTTTTTTTTGTGCATGTAACAGATGGGTGTTAGATCTATATCACATCCTTCTTTCATTCTTTTCTGAATGAGTGTTCTTTGTGTCACTTCCCACAGTCTCAGTAAGCTCACACTTTACAGGGCCAAAGGAAAAGAGGCGTCGAAAAAGTGCGCTTGATGGAATTGAATCTATTTCTGATTCTAGTCCAAATTCTGTTTGCCCTGTCCGGCTGTGACATCAGAGCCAGGAGGGTATAAATGAAAGGCCTGGAGGTGGGCCGTTTGCTAACACGGATACTTGATGGAATTCAGGAGATCTCACAGGGGAGGAGAAACATTCCGGCTGCAGGATGAAGAGAGAAACCCCACGAGCTGTGCCTGCCATCTCCGTCCTCTTCTGCGTCCTCGCACAGGTCAGAAATCCCAACGCATCCTCGAAAACAAGTCCACTAGGTGTACAGTATTTATTTATTAATTAAAAAAAATCCATTAAATATATGTTTAACATCTTAATTTATTTAAAAGACCACATTAAATGAAAGGAGAACGTTAATGAATATTCTGAAACGTGGATAATTCAAGAAGTTGGTGAGATGTCGAGAATTTGCAGGGTTGCCATGTTTGCTGTATTTTCACCTCATTTTTTTTCTTGGCCCTGGTTTAATTATTTGATATTTTGCACACATTATAATATTCATTCATTTATTTACTATAGGTAATCCAGATGTTTTTAAATTGAAAATAAATCAATTATTTTTGCTATGGAAAATGTAAATGAAATTCAAATGTGGAGAAAACAGATTTAGTAGATTTTACTGTATTGACGTTCTTCTTGTTTCTCATCACCTGCAGATTTTTCTTCCATTCATTTTCTGAAGCGCTTATACCTAATGTGGGTTGCGGGGAGGCTGGTGCCCATCTCAGAACTCAGTACACCCTGGACAGCTCTCCAGGCCATCGCAGGGTAGAAACTCTTGACGGTAAAGAGCAAAGGTTCCTTTACATTCCTCTCACCACAGACAGTGAGAGACGTGACCGGCCTTCGATATCCCAGTTAGCTGCACTGGGGGGACAGCAGTGACAACCCGCTGATAGTGGGACTTGAACCCCCAACCTTCGGATCAGTAATCCAGCTCCTACCACCAGGCCACAACTGCCCCTGCAGATTTTTGTTTAGAATAAATAGAATAGAATTATTTAGAATTACTAGTAAATATTGCAGAATATCTAGCAGTTATTATACATTATTTCATTTTGTGATAAAATGTGATCTTTTTGTTGCACACATCTGGTAACCCTGATACCCAAGGCAACCAAATCATACACAAACACATTAAATCAGCCACAGTGCGTGTTTTTCAGGTTATGTGCCAGCTATGTTCAGGTCCGTGCCAATGTCCACTGCGCCCCCCAACATGTTCCCTCGGGGTTCCTCTGGTCCCTGATGGGTGTCGCTGCTGTCAGGTCTGTGCAGGACAAGAAGGGGAACTTTGCTCTGAAAAAGATGTGTGTGATGCTCAGCGTGGTTTGGAGTGTGACTATAGCGCCAGTTTCTCAGATGGACCTGGAGAGTGTGTGCGTAAGTAATGGGAATAAAACTGGGATGAGCGGATTTAAAATTCCTAAAACAAATGTCTTCATAGGTCAAGTGTTTAACATGAATATAAATAAGCTATTATACATAAAGAGGATATGATCCATTTCCCACAATAAACAACAATAACAGAATGGAACAGAACAGAGTGGAATCTGTAACAGAGCGGAATCAGTAATAGAGTGCAATCTGTAATGGAGTGGAATCTGTAATAAAGTGGAATCTGTAATGGAGTGGAATATATAAAATTGAATTGCCAAACCATTTAATTCTACTCGGGTCACGGGAGGCTGGAGCCTATAGCAACCAATTCAGGGCAAAGGTAGAGTATACGATCAGAAATGAACAGCTCGCCACACTCACACTCACACTCACACTCACACCTAGGGGCAATTTGGAACAGATGATCAGCCTCATGTGCATGTCTTTGGATTGGGGGAAACTGGCATACCCAGAGGAAACCCATGCAAGCACGGGAACAACATGCAAACTCCAAACAGAAACGCCCTTCCCGAGCCCAGGACCTTCTTGCTGTGAGACAGACGTGCTAACCACTACACCACCGTGCCGTCTCATATGAGATTAGGATTGTCAGAACGAGCTCGTATGCGTTTATGGTTATTTTCTAATATATTTATTTAAAGGGCTGATTTTATATATATATATATATATATATATATATTTATATTTATATATTTATTTTTTAATTAATTTGCATGGTAACAAATAACGACCCAAACATTTATCTGTCTCTTTATTAAAACTCAGTTTAAAGTCGCCTCTCGTCACCTCTCCAGGGCGAAACGTACTCGGCTGTGTACACTCGGGCGTGAGGTACGAGGAGGGTCAGACGTTTATCCCCTCATGCAGGCAGCTGTGCCGGTGTGCGGGTGGTGGTGTCACATGCGTCCCTTTGTGCACAGAGGAACTGAACACACTGAAATGCCAACACCCGAGACTGGTGCACGTCCCGGGGCGCTGCTGTCGAGAGTGGGTGTGTGACGGAATGGAAAACAGCATTGTGCTGGAAAACGCTGCAGGTATTTAAACACATGAGGTACTTTGGTTTAAATAACTCCTCCTGGGTGGTCGAATGGAACAAACCTGAGGAACATTAATATACCCAAAACAGGTTGTTCTGGTGTAAGAGTCAGTGATTTTTGTTTGAGCTGTAACGGAATCCACACCTTCTTCAGTTCCCCTGCAGTTAAAAGCAGTAACTTCAGATGAGGTGTGTAGTGCATTTCCAAAGAATAAATGAAGTTAATAAGTCATTCATTTATTTTCTGAATCGCTTAATTCTAATTAGGGTCGCGGGGAGGCTGGCGCCCATCTCAGGTGACTCTGGGTGACACCCTGAACAGCTCGCCAGGCCATCGCAGGTCCTGAAGTTAATAAGAACAGCAGGTTCTCGATATGATGAGTCGTGACTAGGGCTGCACCATATTAGGAAAACGTGCTGTAACGTTGTTGAGTATTAGGATCGCAGGAAGGCTGGAGCCTATCCCAACTGACTTCAGGTGAGGGCGGGGTACACCCCGAACAACTCGCCAGTCCAACCCAGAGCCAACACACACACAACCATTCGCACTCACACTCACACACCTAGGGACAATTTGGAACAGCCAGTTATCCTACTGTACATGTTTTTGGACTGTGGATGGAAACTGAAGTACCAGGAGGAAACCCATGCATGCAAACTCCATGCCATGCCATGCACTCGAACTCGAACCCAGAACCTTTTTGCTGTGAGGCAGACGTGCGAACCACTACACCACCATGACGCGTACGTTTTTGAGTACTGCAGTGGCAACTTGTGATGAAAATAAAAACTACTTAAGTCTACGGTGTTAATGTCCTTCTGATTTGGGTTTGCTGTTAACACCCGACCGCAGAAAATGAATAGCCTGCGCAGACGTTGCTTAAATTCCAACAACAAGGATTTATTGAAAAAACTCTACATACAGTACTGATGAAATAAATCATTAAAATCTGAAAACAGTAAATGCAAACATCATAATTTAAATCCTACGGCAATATCTTTCATTTCAATTCTCTTCTCTCTCCTGTCTGCCACCCAAGGAGAGGAGGCATAAGGGTGCTACAGTATGAGGGCGGTTTAAGTACAGCAAAGCATGCTAAGGAAAGTCTGTTGGACTTTTTACACCCAGCAGGGCTGGAGCTTATCCCTGTTTCCGTAGCGTGAAGCGACTAGGAGTTCATCTCCTCCTGGATGGGGCGCTAGGCCATCGCAGGTCACCTTCCCATTACTTTTTACTGATACGCATTATTCTGCTGTGTGAACAGATGCACATGTGGTTAAGACCTTGCCCAGGGATCTTAGCACGGTGGGGGTCTAACAGGGATTCGAACCGACAACCTCTCGATCATGAGCCCAGCACCCTAACCAGTACGCCACCGGCCCCACCAAAGTCTACTTACCTGACATAATATTATTCGCTGAATCCTTTGCAAAGCGTGCTGTGGATCTACACCGTTTATCGCAGTCCAAACCGTCATTTGCGATATGAATATTGCTCCGGCTCATATCGCCATGACGACACATTTTCGCTATATTGTGCAGCCCTAGTCGTGACCCTCACTCTTAAACAAAAGCTGCACGTTTTACCTCGTGATTAAATATAGAAGGTGACACACTTTCTTTTCCTTTAACTGTACCCCACATAGCACACTGTGGTTTCCGTCCGTGCCCTTTGCGCTTCTTTGTAAGAAGAAAAAGTGAGTGCTGTGAAATATTAATCAAAATCAAATGAGAAGACTTTTTACAGACAAAAACCTGATGCATTTTTCTTTAAGCAGAAGTAAAGTTCATGTTTATGGAAGGAGTCTCCAGTTTTGGAGTCTCTGCTTTTTTAGGATTATTACAGAAACCGAGTCGTTCCATTTTTGGATCAAAGAATGTAAAGCTTAACAGATGTTTACGTCTTTCCTGTCACAGCAGATGAGCGAGGCGTGAGGTCCTGGCAGGACATGCCGGCGTCGAGCAGGGTCACGTGGCCTAACTGCATCGAGCAGAGCTCCGAGTGGAGTGTATGTTCACGCAGCTGTGGTCCAGGTGTGTCCACACGTGTCTCAAACAAGAACTTGGCCTGCCAACCAGAAACACATAGACGCCTGTGTGTGGTCAGGCCGTGCCACAACGGACCATCCACCAGAACCCAGCCGGTAAGTTAGCGACAGAGTTAGAATATCAGGATTAGCAATACAGGAAGTAATAACCACTGAACTAGAAAAGGGATAGAGGGGAAGTAGAAAGGAAAAGGCAATACAAGTTTGAAAATAGAACTTTGGAACTATAGAACTCTGGGAGCTCAGACATCTGGGGGGATCTTGGGGTAGAACCGCTGCTCCTCCGTATCAAAATAATAAGTTGAAGTGGTCCTGGTTGCCACTCTTTAGCGGTGTTCCAGGCTCATCCAGTCGTCAAATACATTTAATATCAGCTTTTTGCAATGTTCAGGAAGTCGAGCAGCTATTTTATCTGAGACAACAGGAGAAATGAGGGCATAGATATCACAAGGTCAGAAGATACGCCGCGCAGAAAATGGCTAAATCATGTCTGAAGCACTGCGGCCCTGAGCTGTAAGCTTCATTTAATTTTCTCTGGATTGATGCTGTTGTAGTCCTCTATCTCTATCTCAGTACTTACAGCAGCATAAATAAGTAAATTAAATAAAGTTTACAGCTCAGGGCCAAAGTGTTTCCACAATCTGCTGCAGGGCGAAGCCGATCTATATGATAATGTAGTAACATGATGATGATTTAAGACGAGCAACATTGGTACGTGTCAGTTGTGCAAAAATGCATGATACAAATGATGCAATATCAAGAACACGATGGCTTTTCACCAATCAGAAACAGGAAGATCTCTTGAATGAATGATATATATATTTATGTTAAAATCGTCTGTTCCAGAAGTTGGCTGTGTGTGAGAGCAGTTACCGCTCGCCCATGCCTGTGCGATTTGAGCATCAAGGCTGCTACAGCGTGCACTCCTACAGGCCGCTGTTTTGTGGAACATGTTCTGACGAACGCTGCTGTAGTCCTGACCGCACCAGGACCGTACTCGTGACCTTCTACTGCCCTGGAGGGCGAATCACTCGACACTCCGTCATGATGATCGAGTCGTGCGTCTGCCATAGCTGCTCTCATCCGAACAGCTCCAGAGCAACAAGGCTGTAAATTGTAACATTCTCATCTCTTGGGTGCCAACAGTAAATATAGATTTTTATCTAAAGTGTAAACATTCATTAGCTATATTAGCTTTAGCAAAACTTACAGGATATGAAACTGAAACATTTCACGTTGAGTTGTTATAATTATGTATAGCTGAACTTGTGATAAAGTTAAGAATATGTCCAATTTGTAAACTGTCTCACTTTTAATAACTGTAAGGAATTAAATGTAAAAATAGGCGAATAAAACAGATATAACTTTCTCCATTCGCCCTTCTGCTTGGCGCCCCCTTGTGTGTAATTGAAGAACAGCAGCTTTAAAGACTGAATTATAAAATAGTTTTTGTTTTCCCATCCTCCATATTTTCATTTTATAATGCTTTTTAATGAATGTGTCATTTTATTCATGAAACCACATGTAGATTTATACAGTAAGACACACATCAGAATCATAAAGTTACAGATGATTATTATTATTATTATCATTATTATTATCATTATTATTATTATCATTATTATAATTATAATAATAATAATTATTATTATTATTATCATTATTATTATCATTATTATTATTATTATTATCATTATTATTATTACTATTATTATTATGATTAATATTATGATTATTATCATTATTAATATTATCATTATTATTATCATTATTATTAATAATAATATTAATATTATTATGATTATTATTACTATTATTATTATCATTATTATTATTATCATTATCATCATCATTATTATTATTATTATTATTATTATTATTATTATTATTTCATTATAGGTTCAAACATACTTTTTTCTGCTTTTGTCTAAATTTTAAAATTTGAGATTTTATAAATTTATGTTCTTTTACCATTTATGAACTGATACCATTAAAGAGTCTGAGTGAAGATTAAAATTCAACTCAAACGTTTGTGTAACTCCACGAGCTTCTTCTCAGGCAAATCCGCGGCCACCTCTCGGTCCTGATGCGTCGCCAATTGCTAGGCAACAACCCGAGTAGTGCAATCAGGGCACACCATGCTGCTGGTGGGTATGAGAATGTAGAGTTATATATCTAAGAGTAGAGTTATATATCTAATAGAGTTATATATCTAAGAGTAGAGTTATATATCTAATAGAGTAGAATTATATATCTAATAGAGTTATATATCTAAAGAGTAGAATTGTATATCTAATAGAGTTATATATCTAATAGAGTTATATATCTAAGAGTAGAGTTATATATCTAATAGAGTTATATATCTAAAGAGTAGAGTTATATATCTAAGAGTAGAGTTATATATCTAATAGAGTTATATATCTAATAGAGTTATATATCTAAAAGTAGAGTTATATATCTAATAGAGTTATATATCTAATAGAGTTATATATCTAA
>JAQMYF010040442.1:0-11179 GCA_030014195.1 Neosilurus mollespiculum
CATTTTGATGTTTGAATGGTCTTAATAGCTGAAAGTATGTATGAATGGTGAAGAGTTGAAAATGTGTGAAAAAGTGTAAATATGTGGAAATTTTGAAGATTCCATCCATGCATTTCAAAAATTCCTGAAAAACATTGAATATTTCGGAAAGTTTGAATGTTAGGAATAAGAAAAGTATTAGCTCCAATGTCTTAATTGAGCCTCACGTTTTTATGTTTGAATGGTGTTTCTATGATAAAAAATGTGGAAGAAATTACATGCCAAAAAAGTGGGCGGAATAATAATAATAATAAAAATAAAGAATTTTTTTGTAGAAGAACATGGGTTTGAATGCTTTCAGCATTCACACCAATAAAGAGCCCAATTTTTCTAGGGTGAATAGTAATATGTGTCTGCTATTAAGCAGTCATATAATAAAGAGCCCCTTTTTTCTGGGTAAAGTAAGTGCAGCCACATAATGACTACACTGAATGCATTACCAGATACATCCACAAATGCATCAATTATGCTGTACCGCGGGTTACTGTACAGACATATCCCAACCAGATGCTGTAAGTCAATGGAGAGGTGCATGATGCACTCAGAGTGAGGACAGCCGCTTTTAAATCTGGAGATACATGTGAGTACAGAAATGCCTGGTACGATTTGAGAAGAACAATAAAAACAGCCAAGGGACAGTACAGAGAAAAGGTGGAGTCCTGTTACAGTGGCTTAAACATTAGGCACATGTGGAGTGGGCTAAAGACCATCAGAGACTATCAGGGGAAGAGCTTTAATGTGGGGGAGGTGACTGCTTCTCTGCCTGAGGAGCTGAACACCTTCTATGCCTGCTTTGAAAGTCACAGCAAGCCTGAGTTTCTGTCAAAGGAGGACAGCTGTCCTTTTCAGATCCCTCAGGCAGTCGTGTGTAAATACTTTAGAAAAGTAAACACAGAAAGCTCATAAACCAGACAACATCCCAGGCCGTGTTCTTAAATCCTGTGCTCAGGAATTGGCGGATGTCTTCACAGACATTTTTAACCTTTCACTGCTCTTTTCTGTAGTCCCCACATGCTTCAAGAGGACCACCATCATTCCTGTCCCAAAGAAACCTAATGTGAGCTGGGTCAAAGACTATCACACAGTAGCACTCACCTCAATCATCATGAAGTGCTCTGAGCATATAGTCAAAGCTCACATCACATCTTCACTGCCTGCTACACTCGATACTTTTCAGTTCGCCTACCGGTCAAATAGATCTGTGGATCAGTGTCTCCTTATGCACCTGGATCCTGGACTTCCTGATAGGCAGACCACAGGTGGTGCAGATCGGCAGTGTGACATCCTCCACACTGACGCTCCACACCAGTGCCCCCCAGGGATGTGTGCTTAGCCACTTGCTATACACCATGTTGACCCACGACTGTACGGCCACACACAGCTCCAACACAGTCATCAAATTTGCAGATGACACCACCATCTTCGGCTGCATTTCAGACAGAGATGAGTCTGCTTACAGGGCAGAGGTGAGAGCCCTGACATCATGGTGCCGAGATGACAACCTGCTGCTCAACGTCAGCAAGACCAAGGAGGTCATTGTGGACTACAGGAGACTGCAGGGTGGAGGTCATATCCCTATCCACATTGAGAGAACAGGGGTGGAGAGAGTCGGTTGCTTCAGGTTCCTGGGGATCAACATCACTGAGGATCAGAGCTGGTCACATCACGTGAGCATGATCACAAAAGCAGTCTTCCATAAATCTGCAAATTGCTGGATTTCCCTATCATGTATTTTTGTTAATTATTGATCATTAACATCATCAACATGAATATGAATATGAATACAGAAATTGTAATACAGCATCAAAATGAATATGAATACAGAAATTGTAATACAGCATCAAAATGAATATGAATACAGAAATTGTAATAGCTTTGGAATGAGGGACCATATTTCCTTTATTTAAAGACATTTGTAATCCTGAAATGGAGAACTGCCCAGTGAAATAATCTCTAATGAAAAATATATTTTAATTGTTAATGATTTTACCTATGGCAGAGCAATTGTATGATTTACTGCACTGATTTGATTATTGGATGATTTATGAGACTATTGTATGAGAAGTTTATTCACTGAAATGAGTGTAAGGTTATTAAATTATTTTATTTTGGAGCCATTCCACTCTGTACGAGTATTGCTTGGCTGTCCTTGAACATGGAACATTGGAACAAAATGTCGGACCTTGAAAAGGGACAGAATGTCCGTCCTAGGCGATAGGGGGCATTGAGTTCAGACCTTCAGGTCAACTTGACATATGTCATTTCTCAAAAATGGACCCACCTCCCATGGACCCACCACCTGTGGGAGGGGCTATAGAGGTCAGGTGTGTTGTGAGTTGGGTGGCAGCAGAAGGCATGGGTTCTGTCGGACCGATCCTCGGCTACTGATGTTGGCTCTTGGAACATGGAATGTCACCTCTCTGGTGAGGAAAGTATAATAATAGCTTGGGCTCTGGAACTACCCATCTCGAGAGGGGCTGGACCTTATTCCATTCTGGAGTTGCTAATGGGGAGAGGTGGCGAGCCAGTGTGGGCATCCTTGTTGTCCTCCATTTCAGTACCCACATGTTGGGGTTCTCCCCAGTTGATGAAAGGGTAGCTTCCCTCCACCTTCAGGTAGGAGGATGGGTCCTGACTGTTGTTTGTGCTTATGCACCAAATGACAGTTACATTATTACCTGTATATGACAAACTTGAAACTTGTATGATTTGTTAATGCAATAATTTTGGAAGGAAATTACATAGGATCACCAAATGTGGTGTATGGATCCCCATCAGGTGCAAATCGGGTGGGATTGTATATGGGTCACCCTGACCCTGTTTCACAAGGTGACTATTGATATATTGGACTTACCAAATTGTCCTGTATGTGAGAGAGTCTGGACCCCTATGGTCTATTTTATTTATTTTTTGTAAGTTGTACTGAATAATTGCAGGCAGGAAAAAAAATGTCTCATGTCTTCATCACTTGGATGGAAGTTTGCTCGTTCTGTATGAACATTTATGTTTGCTCTTCTAATACTAATACACTGAGTCAGACTGTGCTGGATAACATTCCCAAACCAGAAAATGCTGGAGAAGGGAGATCAACAGTGTACTTTTTTTTTTATGATCAGTATCAGCTTCACCACATGTTCCTGTGTTCCACCACATTGCCTCTGCATTTAACCCATCCAAAGTGAGCACACACACTCGGAGCAGTGGGCTGCCACACACACTGCGACGCCCGGAGAGCAATTGGGGGTTGGGTGCCTTGCTCAAGAGCACTTCAGCCATGAATGTGGAGAAAGGGAAGGTTCGGCTTTCTCTCCCACCACCACACATATTTCCTGCTGGTTTGGGAATCGAACCAGCGACCTTTCGGTCCCAAACCCGCTTCTCTAACAATTAGGTCAAGATCACTTGGTGAAAGAATACTGGATCACTGCTACACAACAGTCGAAGACAGCTACAAGTCATAATCTTGCCCTTGCTTTGAGATATCTGACCATGCTGCCATCTTCCTCATGCCAAAATATAAACAAAGGATCAAGCAGGAAGTTCCGGCGCAGGGGGAGGTTTCATGCTGGACAGACCAATCGGTGACTGCTCTGCAGGACGCTGTAGATGACGCAGCCTGGGACATGTTTCAGCGCAGCTCTGATGACAACATGTTTACAAAAGCGGTGGACCCGATGGCAGCAGGCAGCAGGACCCGATGGCATCACGGGTCAGGTCCTGGAGGCCTGTGCCAACCAGCTTGCTCCAGTGTTCACTGTGATATTCAACCTCTCCCTGGATCAGTCTATAATCCCAACGTGCTTCAAACAGTCCATCATTGTTCCGGTCCCCAAGAAACCCCAGCCTGCCTGCCTGAATGACTACTGCCCAATGGCCCTTACCTCAGCAGTGATGAAGTGATTTAAAGGACTAATTAAAGACTTCATCACTTCCTCCCTACCGGCCACCCTGGACCTGCTACAGTTTGCATACCATTCCAACCGATCTACAGCAGAAAGGGGAATTATGTCAAAATATTGTTTGTTGACTACAGTTCAGCATTTAACACTATAATTCCCTCCATACTCACCAGTAAGTTGGAGATCCTGGGCCTCAACCCATCTCTGTCTTGCTGGATCTCCAACTTCCTTACAGACAGATGATTGGGCAAGCATGTCTCACCCTCACTTACCCTCAGCACTGGAGCCCCCCCAGGGCTGTGTTATGGGGTCCCTGCTGTACTCTCTGTATACCTAAGACTGTGTGGCCACTTCCAGCTCCACCAACATCATTAAGTTTGCTAAAGACACTATGGTGGTGGGCCTGATTGCTAACAACGACGAGACGGCCTACCTAGAGGAGATTAGAAACCTGGAATTATGGTGCCAGGAAAACAATCTCCTGCTGAACGTCAGCAAGACTAAGGAGCTGATAGTGGACTTCAGCACAAAGCAGGAAAGGAATTACCAGCCCCTGATTATCAACGGGACCCCAGTGGAGAGAGTGGACACTTTCCGGTACCTAGGTGTTTACATCACACAGGACCTGACATGGTCCTGTTACATTAACACCTTGGTGAAGAAGGGCCAGCAGCATCTCTATCATCTTAGAGGCCTGAAGTACTTTAAACTGCCCTCAGGGGTGCTAAAGACTCTCTACACCTGCACCATTAAAAGCATCCTGATAGGAAATATCACAGCCCGGTTTGGAAACAGCACCAAACAGGACAGGCAAGCTCTCCAAGAGGGTGGTGCGATCATCAGAGCATACCATCCATATTGAGCTTCCTGACCTGGACACTATATACAGCAAGCTGTGCTAGACCAAGGCCAGGAAGATAACAAAAGGCCTCAGCCATCCCAACAATGGACTCTTCTCTCTGTTGCGGTCAGGGAAACGTTTGAAAAGCAAACACTGAGCGAATGAGGAGGAGCTTCTTCCCCTAGGCCATTCAGGCCCTGAACCAGAACACCAAGTACCTAGGACTTTGTAGACCTAACCTACACATGAACATTACATTCTACCTCAGCTGATTGTTGCACACACAAATTGAACTCCCTGTACTTGCATTACTCTGCACACACAACAGCCACACTCACTGGACATCTTTGTGTGCATACTGCACCGACACTTTACATACAGTATTATTTATCGCCACTACATTTATACTTTAAATTTTTATATTTATATTTTACTTTTAACTATTGGTGTCCTTCAAAAAGTTATTGATATTTTATTCTTCTTGATATTGATCGTTTTTATTCTTCTTCAAAAATAGGACAGTCATAACAAGCATTTTACTACATATTGCATTGTGTATGATTTTGTATGTGACAAATAAATTTGAATTTGAATTTGAATTTGAATTTGACTCTGTTGTATGCTGGGAGTCGATGGGTGAGAGTGGCATGTGTGTAGTGTGATAGCTGGGTGTGGTGGGAGTGGATACCTTTTCATTTTTTCCTCTTTGGATTGTATGACTTGTTGAGTTTGTGCTGTTAGGTTTGTTGTAGTGAGGTGTAGGAGAGATGGCATCTCTGAAAGATATGCCAGATTTATCCCTGCAAAATGGTTTCAGTTGTGTACCTGAATTTTTTATAATGGTGGAGGATTCCTTAAAGTTGGAGAGAAAGTTGCTTTTGAAAACCATGTTTGCCTCTCTAATGAATAAAGCAGAAGTAGATTTTCTCAAGGATCAAAACTTCATTAAAGCAACTGATTGTGAGTGGAATTGTCATTAATGACAGATAGATAAATGTTTCACCATTGTTTACCCCTTCTGTAGGAGTGACTATCTCACTCCTATATGTATTCATGCCTCTTGAATTGCCCAAAAACAGACTCCAGATCTCTTTTCAGGTGAATTATGAAGGGAGGTCTTATATGGTGTATGGAAGCACTGTGTTTTACATGTGAAGATATTGGCCACAAGCAGCTCGTAAATAAGAAGGATATTGAAATGTCACAGGAGGAACCTGGCAATGTTCCCGATTTTACATCTCAGGAAGATCAACGGATATAATTCAGAATCAATTTCAGAAAGTATTTCACTTCCTGGATGAAACTGTGAGTCAGGATGAGTTGACTGATAAAAAGCGTTTTTCATTCATTCATTTTCTGCAACAAAGAAAACTGCATGTGGTCTTTCTCCAGGAACCACACATTGATATCGAGGATGAGGTGGAGTGGGCGACGTTGTGTAAGGGACAGCAGAGACTCAACCATAGTTCAGATCTAAAGTGCCTGTCACAGATTGACTATTTAGTCAGCATATGCCAATGTATGAGAAATTTGGCGAATATGCTAGTGTACGTCGAAAATGTTATGGGTAAGTTTTGTGTAAGCTAACTGCATGTTAGTATAAGTCATAGAATGGTGAGGTCCTCCACAAATTTTGTGCATGCACAAAATTGTTGATGTATGATAGCGTATCGCTCATATGTTCCCCATATGCTGGCCATAAGTTGTAGGTAAGTTATGTTGGTTCACACGTTATTTGAAAGTTATTCCTAAGTTGAATATAATGTCTAGTGTACTTAACTTATGACCAATTATGGTCTAACATATGCAGCAGTGTATTCCGACGATCATTCACGTGAGGTAGCCTATAAAAGGCTGTCGCTCACTGAATCAAATCAGATCTGCACTACACATCGCAGTATCACCGTCACGCCGAAGAAATCAATGAGGTCATGCTGATGTTGGAAGACAGCTAATAGATCCTAGTAGATCCAAAGTAGCCAGATCCTCCATCTCTCAGATGACATGGACATCTGCTCCCCATGGAGTCTTGAGGAGTACTGACTGGTTCCTCGTTTGAACCCCATTTTATATACCAGTCAACCTGAGTGCTGCCAATATGCCCATAAAATGGTAGCTGTAAGTTAGAAAGACATTTATTAAAAGCTCCATGGTTGTCTGGAATACATCAGATACATCTAGAAACGTCAAAATACTTTGGAGATAAGTTCGATATAAGTTAGCTATATGTTTTTGATGGGTTCTGGATAAGTTACTAATAAGTTATGTATACTTTCAAAACAGGAATAACATCAATAGTTCAACGTATGCCAGCGTGTTATAGAAAATTTTCATATGTCGGCATAAGTTGCAAATCTTAATATGTCAGAGGGGCCTTAGTGCAGTAGACAGTTTTATTCTCTAATAGGTTTTATTATTTAACAGGAGTTAATAATCTACACACAGAGGAAATAGTCAGGGGCTGATACCAGTTCACACTGAGATCAAACAGGCTGTGTTTTATTTTTGAAATGTCTATGTGCCAAATATGGGACTTGACTGAACTGGGTCTTTTTAAATAAGTTAAGTAAGCATTGTAGCAGTGCAGAATTGATGGTTATGTGGTCATCGGAGGGGACTGGAAGTGTACAGTGTACTTCATGCCAGACCATACCACTGTGGTGGGGAACCACATATACCATCCTCGCAGTGTCTATCAAAACTCCTAAAGGAATTTAATCGCCTGCACATGTACCTGTCTACAGTCGGACAGTACACCTGGGTCAAAGTGATCAATGGTAGAGTCAGCCTCGGCTGGACCGAAATGCTCCATCTCTCTAGTTGGGATTACTGATCATCACATGGCTTCTGATCATGGCACCACAGTTCTCCAGCAGCTGCTCCTATTAGTATTCTAATATAAAAATTTAACGGGATGCAGAACACTGTGAGAGGTTTGCTTTTTATCTAGAAACACTTCAGAAGTAAACAAAAAACCCTTTATGAGAACTTAAGAAAGTGGTGGGATGTCAGGAGCATTCACAAATAAGTGCCAGAACAAAACAAATGATCACAGCTTTGGAAAAAATACATCAACAGCATAGAGTTAGACCTGATTAATAAACATGTCCCTGTACTGTCATGGACTCTGCAGTGCAAAACAAAAAAGGAACTGGGGTCCCTCATGAATGAGAGAGCCAAGGGAGCCCTGATATGATCCCGTTTCACATCAATTGCAGACATGGTGGAAGCAACTGCTTTTTTCTTTAATCTAGAAATGTTATTGCACAACACAAACAAATGACTTGTCTTTGTCTCCCTAACAAAAAATTTCCCACAGACATCAGAGAAATGAGAACACTCACAGTGCTCTTAACACAGCAGAAAATTGTGACCCAGGATGTTCCAAACTTCTGCATCAAGAACTTCCTCAGCTGGACACTGGCTCTAGATCTGCCCTGGACTCAGAGACAACACCAGAGGAACTCTCAGTAGCACTTGGGTAGCTGTGCTCAGGACATTTTCCAGGCATAAATGGTCTACCATGTGCCTAAAGATATCTTCCCAAGTCTCCTGAAGGAGCTAACTCGGAAATTAGAGGAAAACTCCATGGAAAATATAAAGTCTGGATTCAGAAAGTGTGGAATAATTCCTGTCAACTGACAGATGATTCTTGACAGGCTTCCAAAGGGAGACAGAAATATGGCTTCACCATCTGCTGACAAGCAAACATCACCTGACTTGGATGAAAATTTTATGGACATTCTTTGTGAGATGTGGTATGATGCGAATGCACCAAAGTGAAAGAGAAAGAGGAGGATTGATGTTGAGCCAGGACACAGTGTAATGGGTTCTGATTTTATGGAAGAGAATGCCCCTCATCCATCCACATCAACTGCTGTTCCTTCCACTTCCCATGTGCTTCCAGTGGTTGATAGTGCTCATCATTCATCTGTCTTATCCAGCCCTTCTTCTGGAAACATCTCAACAGCTGAAGCAAACCTAGGAAAACAATTTGTCTGTCTTTGTTACCAATGGTCATCATCATCATCATCATCATCATCATCATCATCTTCTTCTTCCGCTTCTTTCGGGGTCAGGTCGTGGGGGCAGCAGTCTAAGCAGTGAGGTCCAGACGTCCCACTCCCCAACCACTTCCTCCAGCTCTTCCGGAGGGCCACTGAGGCATTCCCAGACCAGCTGAGAGACATAGTCCCTCCAGTGTGTTCTTGGTCAACCCCGGGGTCTCTTCCCAGTTGGACATGCCCAAAACACCACACCAGGCAGGCATTCGGGAGGCATTCTAATCAGATGCCCAAGCCACCTTAACTGGCTCCTCTTAGCGCAGAGGAGCAGCAGTTAAACTCCAAGCTCCTCCTGAATGACAGAACTTCTCACCCTATCTCTAAGGGAGAGCCCCGCCACCCTGTGAAGGAAGTTCATTTCATCCGCCTGTATCCGCAATCTTGTTTTTTCGGTCACAACCGAAAGCTCATGACCATAGGTGAGGGTTGGAACATAGATAGACTGGTAAATTGAGAGCCTGAGCTCCCTCTTCACCATGACGGACCGGTACAAGCTCTGCTTTACAGCAGAGGCTGCATTGATACACCTGTCAATCTCCTGTTCCATCATTCCCTCACTCGTGCAAGACCCCGAGATATTTAAACTTCTCCACTTGGAGCAGGACCTCATTCCAGACCCGAAGGATGCATTCCACCCTTTTTCGGCTGAGAACCATTTCCTCAGACTCGGAGATGCTGATTCTCATCCAAGCTGCTTCACACTCAGCTGCGAATCGCTCCAATGAGAGCTGGAGGTCCCAGCTTGATGAAGCCAAAAGGACAACATTATGTGGTACCTAATAGCCCATAGCAATGGGTCTGGTACCCTGTACTCCTTCAGCACACCCCATAAGATTGGCCGAGGGACATGGTTGAAAGCCTTTTTTAAAATCTGAAAAGTACATGTGGACAGATTGGGCACATTCCCCTCCAGGATCCTGTAGAGTGTATAGAACTGGTCGTAAGTGCTGTTGCCAGGATGGAAACCACATTGTTTGGATCCTCCTCTCCAGTACTCCTGCATAGACTTTCCCGTTAGGCTGAGGAGTGTGATTCCACGGTAGTTGGAACATACCCTCCAGTCCCCCATTTTAAAAAAGTGAACAACCACCCTGGTTTGCCAATCCAGAGGTATGGCCCACGATGACCACACCATGTTGCAGAGATGCATCAACCAAGACACATCCAGAGCCCTGAGATATTCAGGGCAGATCTCATCCACCCCTGGAGCCCAACCACCGAGGAGCTTTTAGACTACCTCGGCGAACTCAGCTCCAGCAATGCATGGATCCCCACCCGAACCCCCATGATCTTCTTTTTCAACTTCCAGCGCTGTCGAATTCGGCCACCATCGTGACTGCTCCTACCACTTTTGTTTTTGTTTTTTTAAGTTAACTTTAATACATGGAACCAGCAAATACATCAAGATGGAGTGCATTCGTTATGATAGAGATACTCTTATTTCAATTGGTGTACAATGTTTGTAACGAAGGAGATCCTGAGGGAGAACAAAGGACTGGACCCAAAGCAGTGGCCTCGGGAGAAACAAGCCGGTGTCAGGAACAGGCTGAGAGTTCGTGCACACCGCACACCTCTGCCCAGCATTCTGCTCGCCAACGTCAAGTCTCTGAAGAATAAGCTCGAGGACCTCAGGGCCAGGGTCAAGTTCCAGAGAGACATTCGGGACTGCAATCTCCTCTGCTTCACCAAGACATAGCTGAACCCAGCGGTGCCGGGCCACGCCATCCAGCCGGCCGAGTTCTTCTCGGTTCACCGCATGGACAGAACACAGGACTCGGGAAAGTCAAGGGGAGGCGGCGTGTGTTTAATGGTGAACAGTAGCTGGTGCAACAGTGCGAGCATTGTTCCTCTCACTCACTTCTGCTCACCCACCCTGGAACTACTGACCATCAAGTGTCGTCCTTTTTATCTACCTCGGGAGTTTTTTTATATTGAATATTGAATATTGTACACCAATAGAAATAAGAGTATCTCTGTTGTAACGAATGCACTCCATGCTGATTAATTTGCCGGTTCCATGAATTAAAAATTTACTTAAAAAAACAAAAACAAAGAAAACAGTGGTAGGAGCAGTCGCGACGGCGGCCGACTTTGACAGCGCCGGAAGTAGTACAATGTAAAGTAGTTTAACACCATAATCCCCTCCACACTCACCACTAAGATGGAGATCCTGGGCCTCTGCCCATCTCTGTTTCACTGGATCTCTAACTTCCTGACAGACAGACCACAGGCGGTACGGTTGGGCAGCCATGTCTCACACTCACTCACCATCAGCACTGGAGCCCCCCAGGGCTGTGTTCTGAGCCCCCTGCTGTATTCATTATACACCTACGACT
>JAQMYF010040443.1:0-11178 GCA_030014195.1 Neosilurus mollespiculum
TTTCTATCTGCCAAGAAATCACCCCAACCACACGGTTTCATGGAAGGATTGTTTCAGGTTCTTTGGCAATTGGCTCCGGGTCATACAGGTGGGACAGCGCATCTGGTTTGCCATTTTGGGAACCTGGGCGAAAGGAAATGGTGAAGTGGAAACGGTTAAAGAACAAAACTCTATCTCGCCTGGTGAGAATTAAGTCTCCTAGCCTTCTTGAGATATTCTAAATTCTTGTGGTCTATCCAGACTAAAAAAGGATGCACTGCCCCCTCCAACAGATGTCTTCACTCTTCCAGTGCTGTCTTCACTGCTAACAGTTCCTTGTTTCCTGCATCATAATTCTTTTCTGCAGGGGTCAACTTATGCGACAGGTATGCGCAGGGGTGCATCCGGTTGTCATTAACGAACCTCTGGGACAGCACTGCCCCAATGCCCTCGTTGGATGCGTCGACCTCCACCACTCACTGTCTTTGAGTGTTGGGGACTGTGAGTACTGATGCCGTGGTGAATCTTCCCTTGAGGTCCTGAAATGCTTTCTCGGCCAGAGCGTTCCACTGAAATGGCACTTTGGAAGATGTGAAAGCATGAAGTGGTGCAGCAACAGTGCTAAAATTACGAATAAATTTCCAATAGAAATTGGCAAACCCCAGAAACTGCTGAACCTTTTTTCAACTGTCTGGGATAGGCCAATTTTCCACTGCACTGACCTTATCTGGATCTATTTGTATTTGGTTGTTAGTAATGATGTACCCCAGAAATGCCACTGACCCCGTATGGAAATCACATTTTTCGGCCTTTACATACAACTGATTGTCCAACAGTTTCTGGAGCACCTGCCGGACATGACCTATATGGGACTTTAGGTCTGGTGAGAAAATCAATATATCATCCAAGTAGACAAACACATTCATTCAGTCTTATTCGTCACTCGAAATAACAAGCTTCCATCCAAGACACTGTCATTGACTGGAGTGTCCATAACAACAGTCTTAACCTGCAATTGCCGTGCTAATTCCCAGTCCATAAAGCTCTCATCTGCCCATCTGCTCTCATCTGATTGTTAACGGAGATTGTTACCTGTGTCGTAGGACGAGGAGGATAGTTCAATGATGACTTGATCACCAGTGCCCTCCTCATAGCTGGTGAGCTTGCTCTTTTCCCAGACAGGTGATGGCTCGATGACCCAGTTGACCACAGTAAAAGCAGCTTCCTTCGTGTAGGCATCACTGTCTTTCCTCGGGTGAAATCCTGGTCCTCCTCAATTGCATGAGCTCATCCGCAGCCCGTGCTGTTGCCGTGCTCCCGGGGAGGAGGATTCCTGGTGCTGCTTCTTAACGATGGGGAAGAGGAAGTGTGGTCCGTTGTCGTTCCCTTTCCCGCTGTCGGAGGCGATTGTCCACCCGAATTGCCATGGCGATGAGAGTCTCTAGGTCCTGTGGTAATTCCAAGGGTGCTAGTTGGTCTTTGATAGGGTCTGTGAGTCCGTTCATAAAGGCGTCTATCAGTGCCGGGGTGTTTCAACCACGATCGGCGGCCACAGTTCGAAACTCTATGTTGTAATCGACCACCTGGCGGGAACGCTGCTGGATCTGTAGCAGGAGTCTAGATGCCTCCTGTGCAGGTGAGGTGTGGTCGAAGATCCTGCTCATGGCTCCCATGAATGCTTCGAGTGAATGGCAGATCTCAGCGTTCCTTGCCCACTCGGCGGTGGCCCAAGCAGCTCTGCCAGTTAAGTGTGAAACTACAAATGCCACTTTAGCTTGCTCAGACACAAATGCAGCGAGATTATGCACGAAATGTAAATCACACTGGACTAAAAAGGATCTACAGTCACCTGAATTCCCAGAAAACCTTTCCGGGGAAGCCAGCCGAGGAGAAAGATCAGCTGCATGACTCCTGGTGGGAGCCGCGGGTGGACCCCGGCGAGTGGTGTTACCGATGCTGCGGTTCCCAGGTGCGCCAGGACCTGGTAGATTTGTCCTGCCAAGAGGTTGACTTGTGCAGTGACTGTGCCTTGGAACTCTTCCTGCCGCTCGGTGAGGCTTCTCACTCCCTGACTGATGGCGTTCAGCTGGGTGCCTTGTGTAGTGAGAGCGTGCTGCAGCCTTTTTGACTCGGCTGAGTCCAGGTCTTGGCCAGTTCGTTCTGTCATGAACTCTGACACGGGGCTGGCGGACTCAGATGCACGACTCATGAGACCAGAGTTTATATTTCACAACAGCTTTACTGATATGTCCAAAATATACACACAAATCACTCAAAAAAAGGAAAAATAAAGTACAACAGAAAACACTCATAAGGAGGCAATTCAAAGTACAACAAAAACTCTCTCAAGGAGGAAAAAGACAAAAGTAATTTAACTTCACTGACTGAGGCACTACAAAGTACACACAAAATCCGCTTGACATGAGGGGTAAGAAGCATGAACTATAACCAAAAGAACTCAGCTTGGGTCTGTAGATGAGCAAACAAGACGAACTGGCACAGGACAAGGGCAGATGCAGACTACTTATACATGAGGTAGGGGAGAGCAGGTGCACACAATTAGGGGCGGGGTCGACAATCACACTGGCGGGAAAAAAAATCACACAAAAGGAGGAGGGTGGGGTCTGAAATGAGAGGAAGGAGTTACTACACAATAAAACAGGAAGTGCATGACAAGACTGGACATGAGTGACTTCAACATAAAACTAGACACAGGACATGACACTTAACAAGGTGAGGAGACACAACATATCCAACTGGACTACATGGTGGACTGTAATGCAGTTTTCTTATATGGTTTGTATTTTTACAGTTTCACCCAAATGAGGATGGGTTTCCCTTTTGAGTCTGGTTCCTCTCAAGGTTTCTTCCTCATGTCAACTGAGGGAGTTTTTTCTTGCCACTGTCGCCATGGGCTTGCTCATTAGGGATGTGTAGTGGGTTGTAGAAAAATTTTTAAATTCCTCCTTAAATTACTTTTACTATGTAAAGCAGCTTTGTGACAATGTCAATTGTAAAAAGTGCTATACAATTAAAACTGAACTGAAGTATTTCATATTGATGGGAATAAGTAAACAAACAACAATATATTGTGTAATAACAAAAATAACAGTCACTATTTTGATTTACTTTGATGACAGCATTTAACCTTTCAGGCATAATGTTTACATATTTTTTTAATTTCTTTACTCACTAAACCATTCCATATGGTTTAAAGTTTATTCATGCTATGCAAAAGTAAAAAATAAATAAATAAATAAATAAATAATAATAATAATAATAATTTGCGACACCTTTAAATTTTTCAGAAAAAATGGTATTTTCAGTGTTTTCTTTAATTAGCCATACTTTTACCTCAGTATACTTGTCGGAATTACTTTTTTGGTTCACACTGCCTACAATAGCATTATTCAATACATTTTCACCAAAAAATTATAGTGAGGTAATTTTTTACTTCTTTTTATTAGGAGCCATTTTAGACAAAATTAGTGGTGTATAAGCTTCTCCGCACGCTTCTGTATGTTGCCGGGGGCATTATGCCCCTGTTAGGGTCACCCAAGGCAAACAGGTCCTAGGTGAAGGTCCAGACTATGTGCGGTTCGGAAGACTCCTATGGAAGGGAAAACAAGTACCCAGTTTCCCATGCCCAGACGCGGGTTACCAGGATCACCCTCTGGAGCCAGGCCTGGGGGAGTGGCTCAAAGGCAAGCACCTGGTGGTTGAGCTTCTGCTCAAGGAGCTCAGCTGGGCCCAGCCCAAAGAGGAGACAGGGGTCCACCCTGCCATAGACCCACCACATGTCGGAGGGGCTATAGGGCCCGGATGCATTACCCCTGGGGACTCCCTTGTCATCCTGGGAGACTTCAACACCCATGTGGGTAATGACAGTGTGACCTAGAAGAGTGTAATTAATAGGTATGGTCTCGCCGATCTGAGCCTGAGTGGTGTTTCGTTGTTGGACTTCTGTGTTCGTCATGGTTTGGTCATGGAAATCGACTATTGGTTGGCCTCAAAAATGTGCTGGACCACCAGCCGACACCTCAGGAGGGGGAAGCAGTATCCACGAACACTGTTTACAGTAGAAGTGGGGAGCTGCTCACCTTAACTATGGATGTTGTTGGGAGGTGGAAGGAATATTTTGAGTACCTCCTAAATCCCACAAACATGCCTTCCATAGAAGAGGCATCCATTGTCCTTTTGGCTTCATCAAGCCAGGACCTCCAGCTCTCATTGGAGCGATTTACAGCAAAGTGTAAAGAGTGCAAAGTGGCCCGGATGAGAATCAGTACCTCCAAGTCCGGGGCTATGGTTCCCAGCTGGAAAAGGGTGGAATGCACCCTCCGGGTCAGGAATGAGGTCCTGCCCCAAGTGGAGAAGTACAAGCATCGTGGGGTCTTGTTCACAAGTGAGGGAAGGATGGAACAGAAGATCAACAGGTGGATCGGTGCAGTCGTTGCTGTAAAGTGAAGCTTGAACCAGTCTGCTCAGCCATCCGAGAGGAGCTCAGAGTAGAACTGCTGCTCCTCCATGATGTGATTAAAAGGCCTCCTGAATGCCTCCCTGGTGTGGTAGGCATGTCTTACCAGGAAGAGACCCTGGGGTTGACCCAGAACACCCTGGAGAAACTATGTCTCTCGGCTAGCCTGGGAATGCTTTGGCGTCCCCCTAGAAGAGCTGGAGGAAGAGGCTGGGGAGAGGGACATCTGAACCTCACTGCTTAGGCTGCTGCCCCCACAACCCGACCCTGGATCAGGCGGAAGGAAGATGAAGATGAAAAAGAAGATGAAGACTGGCAGGCACTTTGTAAGCCTTACGGTAAGGACATTGATGGGCTCACTGAGTGTATTTCAGACTACATAGTCTATCAGTGGAGGTAAAGAGACCAAGTATGAGGCTGCTGGGGATTCCTTCGTCACATGGTGTGAGCAGAATCATCTGTACCTTAATGTGATGAAGACCAAGGAGCTAATTGTGGATTTTTGGAGATTCATAACACCAGCGACCCATTTCCATTCAGGAAGTCAATGTGAAAATGGTGGAGTATTACAGACACCTTGGAGTTTATCATCATCATCATCATCATCCTCTTCCACTTAATCTGGGTTTGCGGGGGCAGCAGCCTAAGCAGTGAAGTCCAGACGTCCTTCACCCCAGCCACTTCCTCCAGCTCTTCCTGGTGGATACCAAGGTGTTCCCAGACCAGCCGAGATACATAGTCGATCCAGGGTGTTCTGGGTCGAACCCAGGGTCTCTTCCCGGTTGGACATGCCTGAAACACCACACCAGGTAGGTGTTCGGGAGGCATTCTAATCAAATGCCCGAGCCACCTTGACTGGCTCCTCTCAATGCGGAGGAGCAGCGGTTCTACCCTGAACTCCTCTCAGATGGCTGAGCTTCTCACCCTATCTCTGAGGCAGAGCCCCGCCAGCCTGTGAAGGAAGCTCATTTCAGCCGCCTGTATCCGCGATCTTGTTCTTTCGGTTACTACCCAAAGCTCATGACCATAGGTGAGGGATGGAATGTAGATTGACTGGTAAATTGAAAGCTTTGCCTTTCGGCTCATCGGTTCACTACAATGTACCAGTACAAGCTCTGCTTTACAGCAGAGGCTGCACCGATCTGCCTGTCGCTCTCCCATTCCATCCTTCCCTCACTCATAAACAAGACTCCACAATACTTAAACTCCTCCACTTGGGGTAGGACCTTGTTCCAGACCTTCGAGTTTATTGACGAAACTGGACTGGGTTAAAAACACTACTGTACTTTACAAGAAGGACCAGAGCTGTCTCTATTTTTTGAGGCGGTTAAGATCATTCAACATCTCCTGGACAATGCTCTGGATGTTCTATGAGTCTGTTGCGGCCAGCACCATCCTCTATGCTGTTGCATATTTGTTTATACTAATTACCTTTTATAGTGTTGGGTTGTTATTACTGGCAGGAAAAAAGAAACTCCTGGAAACCCAGGATGAATTTAGTCAATGCTCACTGTTGTAAAGAATAGATCACTGTCGCATTAGTGACAAGTTTGACATGTGAGTGAGATTTCATAATGAAACCATGTAATTTCTAGTTTCTCACTATACTGGTCCCAGGTTTCATCATAAGATAAAAGCGACCGGTCACAGCAACCATGTACTGATGCGCAGTTGGTCAAGTGGACTCAAACCTTATTAGTATAAAGTCTCCCTGCCTCAAGACGACAGCATGGCCACTGGATGTTCCTTTAATTTGTAAATCTTGTCACCAATATATACATTCGTGGTATATATGGCTAAAAGTTTGTAGATACAATTTCACCTATCCGTGGTCCATCACCAATTAGTTGCTATGTACACAACTAAAAGTTGTATGAACATGTTTAACAAAGCAAGGTCCATGAAGACATGGTTTACTAATGTAAGACTGGAAGACTACATGTGGTCAATCACACTTGACACTGTTGGAATGCCGATTGTACCCCAGAGTGAAAATACTTTTACAACTATCACAACTCTAAAGAACAGACTCTATAGTATTTTAATCAAATATAGCAATACAGTATACAGTGGTGCTTGAAAATTTGTGAGCGCTTTAGATCTTTCTATACTTTTGCATATATGTTTGGTCTTCTCACATTACCTGCTCAGACAACATTTAGATTGGATTAAGGTCAGAACTTTGACTTGGCCACTCCAAAACATAAACTTTTGTCCTTAAGGTCGTTGTCTTGCTGCACGACCCATATTCTCTTGAGATTCAGCTCACAGAAAGATTTCTGACAGTTTCCTTTAAAACTTGCTGATATAATTCAGAATTAATTGTTCTATCAATGCATCAAGATGCAGCAAAACAGGCCCAAACCAGGACACCACCACCATGTTTCACAGATGGGAAACATTGTTATGCTGGAATGCAGTGTTTTTCATTCATTCATTCATTCATTTTCTGAACCGCTTATGCAGTGTTTTTGTTTCTCCAAATTAATCTCTCTCTTGTAAAACAAAAATCCTTTTTTAATTGTCTAAAAAACATTTTCCATTTGCTTCTATGTTTATCGGCAAACTGTAGTCTTGCTCTAATGTTCATGTGCCATGCCACTGTGTGGCTGAAATTAATGGGTGAATGCAATGATGCAGAACTTGTATAAAAGAGTATACTAACCAGCCAGGCAGTGGTATCCATAATTACAGTCCAAGCTCACATTCAGGCATAGGTTAAATGATTAGACAGACAGTTAATCAAAGGCGGGGCAAACTCTGAGCAATAGAACTGGCATGAGAGTTCATATACAAACTGGCATTAACACAGGCAAAACAGAAGTCAGGAATGAGCATGAAAAACCTGGGCCACAACCATCTGTTCATGCACACCATGCACAAAGCCTATTGACAAACCTTTTTCCAAAAGCCTTAGAGAGCTCTTTAGATTTAGATCTTCAATAACAAAAAGATCTCCAGACCATAGATGCCAGGGTTAATTAAAAAATTTTCTACCTACAGGAACAATAGCACATAATCTGGAACACCTAAATCTAATTTTATGGACTTGATAGTGTGATAAATGTAAGAGGGCATGTACGATACTTTTTACATATGACTTATCAGATTCTTTCAGATATCTTGTCCTCTTATCAAGAGAACATACATTTTATTTATCTTAAATTGTGCAAATAACAAACTTTTTTTGTGTAATTTGATGTAATATCTCACCTTTATCTGTTAGCACAGTATTAAAGAGGATGAAATGTTTGCTTGTCCAATGTGTTGAAAAATGAACAATTTCTACTGGATGTACTTATTTTTATCACATGACCATAGGTATCTTACCAGCATGGCATGATATTGTAGTTACTGTTCGCTTGCCCTCAGGTCCGGAATCAAGTGAGCAAAGCCCCATCATTCCACCACCTATAAAGGAGGAGTGGAGGAAGAAAGGATGAGGAAGAAAAAGACCCATAGTTAGTGAAGTGGAGGAAATCGGGGTATCAAGCGCCACTGGGGGCGCTGTGGGTTTTGGACCCATGAACTGTGGAAAGCCTGTGGCCTTCCGGTCTGAAATGTCATGATGTCATATATCTGGTCCTCCATAAATCTTATGCAAATTGCTGGACTTCCCTATCACATACTGGAATTAATTATTGATCATTAACAGCATTAACATGATTATGAGTATGAGTACAGAAATTGTAATATCTTTGGAATTTAAAGATTTACAGATGTAATATGTTTTCATTTTAAGACATTTGTAATCCTGAAATGGAGAACTGTCCTATGAAGTCATCTCTAATTATTATATATTTAAATTGGTAATGATTATACCTATAAAGAACAGTTGTATACTATTTGATTATTGGATGATTTATGTGACTATTGTCAGAGAAGTTTATTCACTGAAGTGTGTAAGATTATTTTATTATTTTATGTAGGGCCCATTCCACTCTGTACGAGTATTGCTTGACTGTCCTTGAACAAGGGACACTGAAACAAAATGTCGGACCTTGAAAAGAAAACAAAATGGCCGTCCTAAGCGAAGGGAGGCACTGAGCCTTCAAGGTCAGCTCGGGACAGGTTGAGACTCGGGAAAAGTTAAGACATGTCGAGAAATGTTGAGATATGAGGTCTTCAGGGACCAATCAGAACAAGGTCATGTTGAGACATGATGTCATGATAGACCAATCAGAGTGGTATATATATATATGTGTGTGTGTGTGTGTGTGTGTGTGTGTGTATATATATAAGTGTAATTATCTTTAACTATCTAACTGTATCTATGCCAATGCTGCAAGATAATTACACTTAGTGAGATTTCCAAATACAAGAAAGATACTCTTCAAAAAAGATTCTTACCAAGTGTAATTATCTTACTTATAATTTAACTTAATTAAGAGGACAGAAACACTATATTACACAATATTAATATTTTTACAAGATAAATAGAAGGATAAATAAAAATTATTGGCTAGAGATAAGATTTTTAATCTTGATTATGTAGCAAGTTTTTGCTCTGAGAAAGTCAATTTAGTACGATTTCAGTTGGACAAACATGTTCATATTTGTTTTAAAAGTCACAATAATACAACTTTCTCTAAAGTCATGTACTGAATATCATGGTATGTTTGCTCTTCCATCCAGATTGACTCCCAGTCATGAATAACTGTGGCACAGTCTGGAGTTTTGATTCTTGATGGGAGAGTGTGTGTGTGTGTGTGACTGTGTGTGTGTGGCAACTCTCAGAAGCAATGATAGTGATTGTTAACAAATTAAACTATACTGACAGACATACTAAAATTTGCTAGTTTACTTTTTAATTTAAAAGAATTCAGTTTTATTTGTACTGTGTTTTTAGACACTATAACAAAGCAGCTTTAGAGATGTATAGTTTAGATTCCCTAGAGAACAAGCAAGAGGAAGAAAGAAAATGATGAAAAAACTAGAGAGGAACCTGACTGAAAAGTAAGAAAAAATATATTTATATTTACTTAGTAGATACTACACAGTAATGGTGCAATCTTCTATTTCACAATTAAAAGTTCTAATTCTAAGTGAATACTGCTTGAATCAAAATAACAGGCATTTAGAATTTAGCATGGTCACTTGGAACAGCGAGGTAAATCATTTCACACTTTATGGTGGAAAAATGGACACATTAGCTACAAAAATATTTTTTTCTTGTGTTTTCTCTAGTATAGTTAACTCCTTTAAGGAGCACGGTTTACTTAATTTTTGAATAATTAGGCTAAAAAGCCATAAGTAGACACAGTTATCTACAGCAACACTCATAGCATGCTCAAAACACTGGGCTCTACTTATATATCAAGCAGTTCAGGGTTAACCTCACCTTCGCCTGGTGTTGGCTGGGATGGGCTGCAGCCTCCCAGTCACCATAATAAATCAGGTGGATATCACTGAATATTGCCTTGGAGTCTATGTACCTCACCTTGGATAATTGTTAAGTGCCAATTTTTCTAAAAATCACCCAGTGGGTGATATCACACCCTCTGATTCCTATCAGTTTTTTTTAGATGTATCGTTAAATTTGAGAGAAAACATCTTTTTTTTTTTATCTCTCATTTCTGACCAAATTTTAAAAGCCGCCTTAATGGAGTGTGCGTGACCACTTTCATGCTTTAAAAATCTTTAAATCAAAATATAAACATAATAAATATAGCTGCAATTAGTGATTTCAGGGATCCAAGCAGAGACCAAGGAGAAGAAAAAAGTAGAGAAAATAGAAGAGGAGACAAGAAAATAAATTTAGAGAATAAGAGCTTTATTTAATTATTTAATTTATTTAATGAGGGGGGGATGGGCAAGGTCTAGCGGGAGCAGTTGAAAAAAGTGAGGATGTGAGTGAAATGTCGTGATTATGTCACAGAGATGGATGTATGTAATGAGAGGGGTAGGAGTCTGTGATTTTCTGGGGGTGGGGGATATGGGTGATGAAATATTAAAAATAAAAACTAGAGGCCCCTGATGAGAGAAACCACACCAGCCACCATATAGCCATTATTAACAACTGGCAGCCATTTTGCTGACCTTGAGCTTGACCTACGATTACTTTTTATTAAACTTGTATCAGCCTTTGATCCCAAGTTGCTACCCTGAAAATTTAACGGTGGTATGTCAAGCAGTTGTTGAGATATAGGCAAGTGTAGTCACAAACTGACCAAAAAAAATGAAAAAATACAAAGAGATGAAGAGAAGTGTGACTGCTTCCTTATCAGTTTTATACTACCAGTAAATACAATATCAAACAGATGCAGAAGAGAATATGTGCTTGTGTTTTAAGTATTCAGCATTAAACAAATTAAACAGTGGTCAGAAACTTCTGCTAACCACCGTTTAATGTATAGAACTGATAAAGAAGCAGTCATAGGAACTTACCGGCCTGCTCTGTATTGAAGGCTATGAGGCTACAGCTGGATTTAATCTGGTTTCCCAGAGAGTTAAGTGAGCTTCCTTGCACATTTGAGATCCACTCCTGAAAAGAAAGTGCAAAATTAATTTCAAACAAATATAATTTATTAAAATTATAGAAACTACGTCAGCTCAGAGACAATACACTGTAAGGCAGTTCTTAAAACATCACAGACAGGTACAAAAATATTGAACCTAAATACCCTTTTTAAAATGTCAAGAGAAATATTTAAAAATAACATTTAAAATTGGTGCAAACTAATCTTTGAAATTCTGTTTTGTTTTACATTTGACTCTACCTT